>CAJQZJ010000565.1:312790-327707 GCA_907164525.1 Lophiomys imhausi
TTAGAGCCCATAGACCTTAGAGCCCATAGACCTTAGAGCCCATGGAGATTAGAGCCCATAGAGCTTACAGCCCATAGACCTTAGAGCACATGATGGCAGAGCAAAGGTCTGGAAGCAGAAACAGCTGAGAGTTCACATCTTGATATGCACATTGGAGGCGGAGTGGAAAACACTAGGAATGGCATGAGTGTTTTGAGATCTCAAAGTCTCCCATCTAGTGACACACTTCCTCCAACCAGGCCACACCTCCTAATCCTTCACAAGTAGTTCTACCAACTGGAGACCAAGTATTCAAATATAAGAGTCCATGGCGGGCATTCATATTCAAACCACCACACCATGAATTTGGATACATGTAGAATGGTAGTGCATATTTTAGCAGACATCAATGTCATCCACAAATTCTGCCTTAAATACAACAGACAATTTTAATACTTACTTTTTTCCTGACATTGGAGTATTTGCTGCTGTTACTCTTTCTTGAATATAATTTGAAATTCTGTTTGCCTTTTAAAGAATGATTTTGAACTCTGGATCTGCTTTGTTTTAAGAAAGATACTTATTTTTCATTTTAAAAATGAATGAGCATTGGTTCTACTGTCCTATGTACAAGAAAAATTCACAAGAAAGACACTAAAATTTATTTTCTAAAATAAAAGTAGCACTTATTCATGACCTACTCACACAGTTTTATACTTTAAATTATTCCTCAATGACTTATAATACCCAATACCTATTAACAAGAGAAAGTCTTACATACTCAATACAAATGAAATTTGAGAACTATGTTGTAATTTTTTAAATTTTATTTTGAAGCTAAGGATTGAACCAGTATCTCAGGAAGCATGCCATACACTCACACCACTACTGAGCTACCTCCACATGTTTTAATAGTTTTCTCTTAACAGACATTTAGTTAGTTCTTTCTAGTTACTTTTCAATGTCAACCAATTAATTTCTATGACAAAGGTCTTGGGAGGCAAACAATATCAGCATCATATTTTATAGATAAGGAAACAAAGGCTCATAATTTGTCCAGGTCTATAGAAAGTGAGTAACAGAACCTAGATTCTGTGTTCCTAAATATTATCCATCTCCTAGGTCACAGTTGCATGTCTCTTCTAGATGTTTCTATCCTTCTTTACCCATGCATTGTTATTTCTTAATTATTTTATACGTTTATTTATTCAGGTTACATCTCAATCACAGCCCCCTTCCTCCTCCCCTCCTGGTCCCACCCTCGGACCCTCTACTCCCTCTCCCACTTATTCTACTCCTCCAGTGTTGGGTGCCCCCACATTATCAGTCCCCCTCAGTTCATCAGTCACATGAGGGCTAAGAGCTTCCTCTTGCTCTGGGGCACAACATGGCAGCTCCAGTAGGGTAAAATGTCCCACTAACAGGTAACAAAGTCCATGACTGAGACTGCCCCATCCCTACTTGCTAAGGGATCTGTATGAATACCAAGTTGCCTATCCTCTGTATTTGTTTGGGGGGGTCTAGGTCTAGTCTAAGCTTCCTCCTCCTCCTCCTCCTCCTCCTCCTCCTCCTCCTCCTCCTCCTCCTTCTTGGTTAGTGTTTCAGGCTCTGTAAGCCTCTAGGAGCCTAGGTTGGTTGGTTCTGTTGATCTTCATATGTTGATCTTGATCCCTCCAGCTTTCTCTATTCCTCCTCCCTCTTTACATAGGACTCCCAGAGCTCCACATAATGTTTGACTGTGTGTCTCAGCAGCTGTTTTGATCTGCTGCTGGGTGGAATTTCTCATAGGATAGTTATGCTAGGTTCCTGTTCCTTTGGGTCTGTGGGTTGTAGGATAGTTAGCCTGTACTATATTACTAACATCCAGTTATAAGTAAATACATGTCATGTGTATCTTTCTGGGTCTGGATTAGCTCACTCATGATGAGCTTTTCTAGTTCCATCCATTTGGTTGCAAATTGCATGATTTCCTTGATCCTGATAACTGAGTAGAATTCCATTGTATAAATGTACTATGGGTTTTTTTTTAATGCATTCTTTGGTTTAAGGCCATCTGGTTTGTTTCCAGTTTCTAGCTATTATTAATAAAGTGGTATGAACATAGTTGAGCTGATGTCCTTGTGATTTGATGAAGAATCTTTTGGGTATATGCCCAGGAGTGATAAAGCTGGATCTTGAGGTAGAGCTATTCCAAGTTTTCTAAGATATCACCAGATTGATTTTCAAAGTGGTTGTACAAGTTTGCAATCCCACCAGCAATGGAGGAGTGTTCTCCACATCTTTGCCAGCATTTGAGTTTTTTATCTTAGCCATTCTGACAGGTGTGTGATGGAATCTCAGAGACATGTTGAGTTGCATTTCTCTGATGACTAAGGATGTTGAGCATTTTTTCAAGTGTCACCTGGCCATTACAAATTCCTCTTTTGTGAATTCTGGGTTTAGCTCCGTACCACATTTTCTGATTGGATTAATTGGTTTCTTCACTAAATGGGACTGTATGAAACGGAAAAGCTTCTGTAAGGCAAAGGACACTGTCATTAGAACAAAATGGCAGCCTACAGATTGGGAAAAGATATTCACCAACCACACATCTGACAGAGGGATAATATCCAAAATTTACAAAGAACTCAAGAAATTAAACACTGAGAAACCAAATATGTCTTAATTATTAGCTAATCAATCTGATTGCCTGCAAGCTCCATAGAAAAGATCATCTTATTGTGTTGTATCTTCCCATATGTATGTGAACATGTGTATATATGCTTTCAGATAATGTCTTCCTACATAGCTCTCTCTGACATGGAGATCACTATGTAGACCAAGCTGACCTTAAATGCTTACAGATCCCCCTGCTTCTGTCTCTCGAGAGCTGAGATTAAAGGCATGCACCATCACACCTTACTATTTTTTAAAATGTAAAAGCGAGGAGTCTAATACTTGCATCTCTTAAGTTAACTACTAACAAAAATTAGTATGTTTTGTATGTATTTTCCTGATTCGTGTGTGTGTGTGTGTGTGTGTCTGTAAAAAAATGTAATGGTGTTACAATTATATAATGAACTCACCCAACAAATATTTACCAGAGTGGAGGTAAATATTTGTAACTACTAAAGAATTATCTTGAAATAAATATTCTTTAATTGGGGTCACTTTAGTGAATCTTTTTTAGTTGGACATTCAGAGCACTAATGATTCCATAGGAATATGGCCTTTTTTGCATTATAATTCAAACAAACCAAAAATATGAGACATTTTGTTTGAAAAGTGGGAAAGCCTAAACAAACTGAGTTATAAGTTATATCCAAGAATTATTTTCTCTATGTCGATTGTGTTAAGATATTGTAATGATATTTTTAAAGTTTGCTAATTAGAAATAATTAATATTAGAGATAAATTAATTTACATGAAATTTGCTTTTGGATATTCTAGATAGATGAATTCACAAACTTTTAGGAGAAAAATATTAAGTGAAAAAATTCACAGAGACACATGGTGGCGCTATAGGATAAGATAAAACAATAAATAGCTAACCCTGTGGGCTCCATCACCTAGAGGACCAGCAAACAGCCAATCTGGTGGGATGGGAGGGTATTACAAGAGCGTCGCTGAGAGAGCTGCCAAGGAATTTTCAAAAGAAATATCGGACCTTCATCTCTCAAAATTGGAATAAAAGAGGTCGCCTGGCGGAACCATGGGAATCAGAAGGGAGCTCATCCTGCAGAAAGGGCAAGTCTTGGTTTTCTTTGTTTTGTTGGGATTGTCTCAGGCGAGTACTGAATCTTTGCACTATTCTATAGCAGAGGAGACAGAAATTGGCTCTTTTGTGGCTAATCTGGCAAGTGATTTAGGGCTGGGGGTTTCGGAGCTGTCCTCCAGGGAGGCCAGGGTAGTGTCAGATGATAACAAAAAGCATTTACACCTTAATTTGCTGACAGGAGATATGTTTCTGAGTGAGCCACTGGACCGGGAAGAGCTGTGTGGCTCCGCCCAGCCCTGTGTGCTGCCATTTCAGGTGGTACTGGAAAACCCTTTACAGTTCTATCGAGCTGAGCTGCACATCAGAGACATAAACGATCACTCCCCTACATTCCTAGACAAGGAAATAACTATTAAAATACCAGAAAGCTCAACTGCTGGAGCCACATTCTTAATTGAGAATGCTCAAGATTTGGACATCGGAAGCAACAGTCTCCAGGACTACAGCATTAGCCCCAGTTCTCATTTCTATGTTAAAATTCATGACAGTGGTGATGGAAAGATTTATCCAGAGCTGGTTCTAGACAAAGCTTTAGATCATGAGAAGGAATCTGAGCTTAGATTGACACTTACAGCTTTAGATGGTGGCTCTCCTCCCAGGTCTGGGACAACAATGGTTCTCATAAAGGTCTTGGATATCAATGATAATGCTCCTGAATTTTCTCAGAGTTTCTATGAGGTGCAGGTCCCAGAGGACGCGCCTGTTGGCTCCAGTATTATTGCCATCTCTGCTAAAGATTTAGATGCGGGAAACTATGCAAAAATATCATATTCATTTTTGCATGCATCAGAAGATATTAGGAAAACCTTTGAAATCAACCCAGTATCTGGGGAAGTCAATTTGAGATCACGACTGGATTTTGAAGTAACACAGTCCTATTCTGTAAATATCCAAGCAACAGATGGTGGAGGTCTTTCAGCAAAATGCACTCTTTTAGTTAAAGTATTAGATATAAATGACAATGCACCAGAAGTGATCATATCATCACTTACAAAGACAATTCCAGAGAATGCTTCAGAGACCCTGGTCACTCTTTTCAGTGTCCGAGATCAAGACTCTGGAGACAACGGAAGGATCCATTGCTCTATTCAGGATGACTTTCCATTTATTCTGAAACCGACATTCAAGAACTTTTTCACACTACTTTCTGAAAAAGCACTAGACAGAGAGAGTAGAGCTGAGTACAACATCACCATCACTGTCTCCGACATGGGCACACCCAGGCTCACAACCCAGCACACCATAACAGTGCAGGTGTCCGACATCAACGACAACGCCCCCGCCTTCACCCAAACCTCCTACACCCTGTTTGTCCGCGAGAACAACAGCCCCGCCCTGCACATAGGCACCATCAGAGCCACAGACTCAGACTCTGGCTCCAATGCCCACATCACCTACTCGCTGCTGCCGCACCACGACCCGCAGCTGGCCCTCGCCTCGCTCATCTCCATCAACGCCGACAACGGGCAGCTGTTCGCGCTCAGGGCGCTGGACTACGAGACCCTGCAGGCCTTCGAGTTCCGCGTGGGCGCCACAGACCAAGGCTCGCCCGCGCTCAGCAGCCAGGCGCTGGTGCGCGTGGTGGTGCTGGACGACAACGACAATGCGCCCTTCGTGCTCTACCCAATGCAGAACTCCTCTGCGCCCTGCACTGAGCTGCTGCCCAGGGCGGCGGAGCCTGGCTACCTGGTCACCAAGGTGGTGGCAGTGGACCGTGACTCAGGTCAGAATGCCTGGCTGTCGTTCCAGTTGCTCAAGGCTACAGAGCCCGGACTGTTCAGCGTGTGGGCGCACAATGGCGAGGTGCGCACCACCAGGCTGCTGAGCGACCGCGACGCACTGAAGCACAGGCTGCTGCTGCTGGTCAAGGACAATGGCGAGCCTCCTCGCTCTGCCAGCATCACACTGCAGGTGCTGGTGGTGGATGGCTTCTCTCAGCCCTACCTGCCTCTGCCGGAGGTGGCGCATGACCCTTCACCTGAGGAGGATGTGCTAACACTCTACCTGGTCATCGCCTTGGCGTCTGTGTCTTCACTCTTCCTCCTGTCTGTGCTGCTGTTTGTGGGGGTGAGGCTGTGCAGGAGGGCCAGGGCGGCCTCTCTGGGTCACTGCTCTGTGCCTGAGGAACATTTTCCAGGCCATCTGATGGACGTTACTGGCACTGGAACACTGTCCCAGAGCTACCAGTATGAGGTGTGTCTGATGGGAGGTACTGGAACAAATGAGTTCAAATTCCTGAAGCCAGTCATCCCCAGTCTTCAACTCCATGAGGCAGATTCCAATGTGCAGGAAATGGAGAACTTTCGGAATAGCCTTGGATTTAATATTCAATAAAAAACTCCTTTAAACTATTATTTTCTTTTTATTGACAAAATTGCAAAAGCTTTTTTCTTCATCAGTAATAGATACTAGATTTTACTGATGTTGCATGCATTTTTATTTCATATGCTTTTCTCACAATTCCTTTGAAAATTTTTATTAGGATTACAGTGATGCAAAGAAACAATCTGCACTTTTGCTTTGTTTAGTTTGTCGAAGTGTTATATTAATGGTTCTGCCGTTTGTTATGCAAGACTCAGCAATGGAAATGCTAACTAAAATATTTAGAGTGAATATGTTTCTCTGGTGATTGCTGTAACACATCATGGAGTCTACAAGGAGAAATCCTGGGTGGATCCACAACAAAAGCAAGACAGGGAGGTGGGGACGAGGGAAGTAAAAAAGGGCAAATGTTATATCTGAGAATTAATCCAATATTCTATTAAAACCCTGCAAATAGAGATTTTAAGTGTTGTTGCAACTGGGTAGAAATTATGTTGGAATATTTGTAGTATTCTCTGTAGATTATGTCATCAGAAATTTCTTAATGTTGCCCCTCCTTATCCAATAGTAGAGGCCTTTGTTTCATAGTGTTTTTAAAAATTGATTGCTGTTAACATGACTGCATTAAATACTGATTTATTAAGTAATTTCTCCTTCTCTATTTTCTAATGATGTTTTCTAATTCCCAAAATATTCTAGGTCTTGGTACTGCTGTTTTGTTGTCTTTAAATGCACCATGTTAGCTTTGTTAAATTTTGTGATACTTTATATCATTTATTGCTAAAGCAGATAATAGTTCATAATTTTGTCATAAGTGAAATAGTCTTATACCAGAAAAGAACACAATAAAAATTTCCTGGTAATTGAAATAAAGATTTATTTCAGTTAGTTAGTTAGTTAGTTAGTTAGTTAGTTAGTTAGTTAGTTAGTTTTTGATATATAGTTTCTTTGTGTAGCCCTGGCTGTCCTGGACTCACTTTGTAGACCAGGCTGGCCTGAACTCACAGAGATCACCTGCCTCTGCCTCCTGAGTGCTGGGATTAAAGGCATTTAATCCCGTGTGCTGGGATTAAACATCACTGCCCAGTGAAATAAATAAGCCAAGTGGGAAAGCACAAATGTGTAATCCCAGCAGTCAGGCAACTGGAGGAGGAGAATAATCAATTCAAGATTGACCTGGGCTGCATAGTAAGAAGAAATAAAGAAGGAAGCCGAACCTGATATATGCTGGCATATTTCCATCATTCAAGAACTTGAGAGATTGGAGTGTAAAGTCAGCCTGAGCGCGCTGTGAAAAACATTCTCAAAGATTACAAAGAAGCAGGGTAGTGATTGAGGATTATAATCCCTGCACTTGGGACACTGAGGCAGGGGGGACTGCCATAAATTGCAGGACAACCATGCTATGTAGTGAACCTGAGACCCACCTCTGCTACTGAGACCCAGTTCCAGAAGAACCCACTAGATCTTAAAAATAAAAATGAAAGGCGTAAGCATCATGCCTAGTTGTGCAGGCCTCGTCTTCACTCCCAGCTCCCAGCTGGAAGGGTGAATACAGGCATCTACGCACACTGAACACTTTGGATACCCAAAGCTCAATTTTCAACATGCACAAAAAAGACCAAGTAATATTATAAAATATTAATAGTACTTTGTGGTCACTCTCAGATAGCCACAAAGAATAGATCTGTATTTGTGACTGATAAATGCCTAATTGTATTACAAATTGTGAGGTCTCCAATCTGTAGATGGCCAGTTTAGTGGAGGATTTCAGACAGATGTTGATACCTACAACACAATGTGGATATAGGGCTAGCACATAGACATGTTTTTGTGCTCTGAAAATTAAATGTGATTTATGTTGGCCTCTGCTTTCACTGGAAGCAATTAGCTACGAAGACACTATCAGCTCAAAATTGATACTGAAATGTAGAGAAACAGATAATTACAAAGTGTATGTTTTTCTAGGACCATTTAGAACCTTGGGAAATTTAAACCTCCATGTCAGTGATTTATAGGCAGGGGATCAAACCCTAACAGACTTTTACAGAAGACTTTTCCCTTAATCAACATGGAAAATAAACTGGAAATGCATTAGCTCTTGTGTGAAATTTCAGCCTTGAACTTTTTTTTTAGCCTTAAATTTAATTAGGTATCACTAACAGGCAGTAATCATAGGTCCTGATAGAATCAAGTGTGGGTTTATATAAAATAACTTATGCCCTAAGTGTAGATTACTTGCTCTATTGCTTTGCATTTTCAATACTCTTGACTTGACAACTGCATACCCAGGAAACATCTTGCTCACTCTCTACCCCTCCCCCAACAGGACCCTGCAGAAATAAGTACAAGTACAAAGAAAAGGTCCGTGTACATTCAAGAGAGGTGTTCTACCACCAAGCCACATCCCCAGAAATCACGAATTCAAACATCCTTAAACTGCTTTGTTGTTTTTCTTGAAGTGTCTCAAACACTTTATATCAACAAATGCTAACATTTGCCATGGAAACTCACTTCTTTACCCAGCCTCATTTATATAATGGAAGATCAGATGTGTAACTATAGGGATACTCGATGGTTACCTTAAACTCTTAAATACCCTAGATGGGTTTTAAGTTAAAATTTACCCTTCCCCAAAACTAAAGATGTAGTTCTCCCTCCATCTCCATGCATATCCCTCTTTTTCTTCTTTCTGTTTTATAACACCAATGATTAACAGCGCTAATATCATTTAATTCTTAATCTTGTAAACAAAGTAATTTTCCCATACTGCAACAATTCTTGTATGACTGATCCATCACTTCACCCCATATTATCCCATAGTTTGGGTGCAAACCATGACTACATTTTCAGTTGAGGCTAGTATCATTTTCTACCTCTATTACTGCAATCAGCTATTACCATTGTCCAGTTTTTGTATTATTCCTTTCTAATTTATTTTCAACTCTGAAACACATTCTTCTTTTAAAAATAAAATAAAACCTTGATTATACTACTTTTCTGTTCAGAACACTTTTAACAGCTTTGCATCTCCGCAGACATGCCTTAAAAACTATTTGCTTGCTTTTCCAGTTTCAGCTTTCACCATTTTCCTCTTGCTCTATGTCATTGCTGTGATCTTCTTACTTTAGTTCTTTTGACACACACACACCTCTCATTTTAGATTTGCACCATCATGTTTTTCCTTTCCCTGAGACCAGGGATCACATGGGCTCTCTACCACTGAATTATGCCTCCAGTCCTCTCAAAACTTTTGTTTGGATTACTTCCACTTATTTTACATATATCAGTTTAGAATATACTTTCTCCAGGAAGCCTTTTTCTCCGCTTCCAAATTTTAGTTAGTTGATCCAAAACTATGATCTTCTGTTATTATGAGTCTTCCTCATATATCCAGGCAGCCATTATGCTTCATGTTAAGTGTTCTTTTTCTTGCTCCCCCTTTCATGGAAGAGGTAGCTTCTGCCTGGTTATCATTCAATCCCTCATTTATGTGTTTAATAAACATTTACTGAACACATCAGGGAATAGACAAACAAAATACTTAGAACCATGCCATTGGAAGCCCTAGATGTGCAAAATAGTAAAGTTCAGTTCACAGTTTTACATTGTCAGAATCTGGACACATCATACTTTCTTTTCTAGTAAGTATTTATTTTCTATTGCAGCTGGGTGAATCTCCTATGAGTAGTCCAAAATGTCCAACTTCCCTCAGACAACTATCTGCACATACCAGACTCAACTCCAAGTACATAAACACACTCTTCCTGCTTTTTCTGAGAGCATTTGGTAATACCTAGAAGAGATATCTAAGTTGTCATTTTCAATTTTCCTAAGAATATCTTGCTCATTTTTTTCTTAAATAATAGCATGGGAGTCCTTTGAACTATCTTTAGATTTACAGTTGTTTTCAAGAAGAAATCATAAACTTTTTGAAACAAGGATTCTCTTTTAAACCACTTTGCCACCACAGTTCCATCAGATAGTAATTTATTCTGTTAATCACAAATATTGTAACTCAGAATTTTAAATGGGAATAAAGAAGAAACTATAATTTAGGTTAAATTAACAAACACATTCGATAAATTAGTATTTTGTCTCAAATTTACTTGGTGTTGTCTGAAACCTGACAACCTGTATAGTCACATGGTGGTGCTGCAGGATAAGATGGGAGAATGTTTCCTAACAGCAGCTCAGGTTTCCCTTAACTAGCGGAAGTGAAAGGAGTGGATAAGCCCACATGACTTTCTGAAAAGGTAAGGCACCCTCAAGACCTCCAGAAAGGAGTGCAAATCTGTAAAACTCCAAAGGTCTGGGGGAGCAGAACTATTCTCTGAGCTGCCAGAGGCTGAGTGGAAACAGTAAGGCAGAAAGAATTTTGTCTAAGGAATGATGGAGCCGGGATTGGGGGCTGCTCAGCATATAAGGCAAGTGCTGTTTTTCTTTGTTTTCCTGGAAGGATCCTCCTTTGTTTCTGAGACATGGAGTTATTCTGTGGCAGAAGACATGGAGACTGGTTCTTCTATAGCCAATATAATTGAAGATATGGATGTGGGTCATCTGGCTACATGAGGGGGGGGGCAGATATTTGATATAACTATCAGCCTTATTTGCGGTTAGAACTTGAGACAGGCAACTTGCTCTTGAATGAAAAACTGGACAGAGAGGCACTTTGTACTGGCAATGAACCCTGTATATTGCATTTTCAGGTGCTATTGGAAAAACCTCTGCAATTTTTTCAGGCTGAGCTTTTGGTTGAAGACATAAATGACCATACTCCCATATTTCTAGAAAAACTCATGTTTCTAAATGTTTCAGAAAGTGCTATTCCAGGAACTTCATTCCAAATGGATAATGCTCAGGATTTGGATATAGGAATGAATGGTGTCCAAAATTATACAATAAGCCCCAGCCCCTATTTCTACCTTAAGTTAAAAGACAGTGGTAAAGGAAGGAAATGCCCAGAGTTGGTACTGGATAGATCTCTGGACAGAGAAGAGGAACCTTCATTTAGCTTAATACTAACAGCCATGGATGGTGGGTCCCTGCCCAGGTCAGGGACAGCACTGACTCAAGTTGTGGTTCTGGATATCAGTGACAATGCCCCTGAGTTTGAAAGAACCCTGTATGAGGTTCAAGTACCAGAGAACAGCTCTGTGGATTCACTGGTAATCAAGGTGTCTGCTACAGATTTGGATTCGGGAACAAATGGACAAATATCTTGTTCATTGTCTCATATCTCTAGAGATGTATGGAAAACATTTGAAATCCATCCAATTTCTGGTGAAGTCCATTTGAAAGCACTCCTAGATTTTGAGGTAATTCAGTCTTACACAATAAATGTTCAAGCTACTGACTGTGGCGGTCTCTCTGGAAAATCAGCCATTGCTGTTCAGGTTATAGACATGAATGACCATCCACCAGAAATAGTCATTACATCTCTTAGGAGCCCCATCCCAGAGAACTGCTTGTCGGAGACAGCGGTTGCTGTTTTCAGTTTACGAGACCAAGACTCTGGAGAAAATGGAAGAATGGTTTGCTCAATTCAAGACAAATTCCCTTTTCTCTTGAGACCTACTTTCAAAATTTTCTACATGCTGGTGACAGAGGGGCCACTGGACAGAGAGAGCAGAGCTGAGTACAGCATCACCATCACTGTCTCCGACATGGGCACACCCAGGCTCACAACCCAGCACACCATAACAGTGCAGGTGTCCGACATCAACGACAACGCCCCCGCCTTCACCCAAACCTCCTACACCCTGTTTGTCCGCGAGAACAACAGCCCCGCCCTGCACATAGGCACCATCAGAGCCACAGACTCAGACTCTGGCTCCAATGCCCACATCATCTACTCGCTGCTGCCGCCCCACGACCCACAGCTGGCCCTCGCCTCGCTCATCTCCATCAACGCCGACAACGGGCAGCTGTTCGCGCTCAGGGCGCTGGACTACGAGACTCTGCAGGCCTTCGAGTTCCGCGTGGGCGCCACAGACCAAGGCTCGCCCGCTCTCAGCAGCCAGGCGCTGGTGAGCGTGGTGGTGCTGGACGACAACGACAATGCGCCCTTCGTGCTCTACCCAATGCAGAACTCCTCTGCGCTCTGCACAGAGCTGCTGCCCACAGCAGCGGAGCCTGGCTACCTGGTCACCAAGGTGGTGACTGTGGACCGCGACTCTGGCCAGAATGCCTGGCTGTCATTCCAGCTGCTCAAGACCACGGAGCCCGGCATTCTGTTCACTGTGTGGGCACACAATGGCGAGGTGCACACCACCAGGCTGCTGCTGCTGGTGGTCAAGGACAATGGCAAGCCTCCTCGCTCTGCCAGCGTCACACTGCACGTGCTAGTGGTGGGTGACTTCTCTCTGCCTCTGCCAGAGGTGGCACGAAATCCCTCTCAGAAGGATGAAGACGCGCTCACTCTGTACTTGGTCATCGCCTTGGCTCACTCTTCCTCCTGTCCGTGCTGCTATCTGTGGGGGTAAGGCTGTACAAGAGGCCCAACGCGTCCTGTCTGGGTGGCTGCTCTGTACCTGAGGGCCACTTTCCTAGCCATTACGTGGATTTTAGTGGACCAGGGACCCTGTCCCAGAGCTACCATTATGAGGTGTGTCTGACAGGATTCCAAGGATTTTAGGTTCCTAAAGTCTGTGTCTCCCAACCATGAGAGGGCTGTGAATTGAGGAAAGAAAATTCTGCCTCTGTGAATGGTTCTGGATACAACTAGCAATTTGTTGGCTTTTCTAATGGTTCTGGGTGAAGGTTAGTTCTTTCTAAACATTGTTTCCGATTTTATCTTCATAAGAAATTCCTAACGTTTTGCCTTTATTTTCCTAATTCAGGAGAGGATAAATTTTGTGTATGTCCTTCCAGGTTGTCTCTTTAAAAGTTACTTTCTGGTGAAGACAGAGAACTTTAGTAATTGCTGACAAGTCACAGTCCTTCTTCAACTTGTCAGATTCTTAAGGTGAATCATTATTGATTTGAAAATCCTCACCTTCATTCTATTTGATTGTTGTCCAGACACATTTTTGAACGGTTTGGTGCTTTGAAGGTAAATGTGATGCAAATGTAATGAACTATCAGTATCTTCTATTTTAAGATTATGATTTCCTATCTAGAATTTTTAGAGTGTTTGAAAATGCGTGTTTTTGTTATACAGCAGTCTCAATACGGAATGACAATTCCTCTGAAATGTCAAGGCTTTTATTGTCTTAATAGGAATGACCGAGTAACACATATGAACATTGTTAAAGTGGTTTTATATTATCTCCAAACTTGTAAAAAGCAATATCCCTCACAATGTCTGAAGCTATCTCTCTTCAGCATAAGTACAGGATCAAAGCTGAGTTTGTTTTGTGCAGCTGAGGTCCTTCTATGATTTCAGACAAGTGGAGAGAGTGATGGGCATTGTTAGTCAAAACTGAACCTGTCCGACGCTGGTCACCTTTTAAATCATGTTAGCGGTCAAATATTTTCCAGTCTCTCTTTTAGGAATATTACAAGAAAGTGTTGTCATCTTTCAATGAAGTATCGAATGTCAAACTGCTGAGAGAGGAAAGGAAAGACATACCAAACAAGTAATCTTGTGAAGAGCTTTCCTGGCAGTCATCAACAAGTCTACTTTGACTCTTGGGTTGGGTCTGGGGATAGAGAACTAAGATGTGCTGTTGTAATAAATTCCTCTAGTACAACTTAATAAAGGTTTGTTTGTTTGTTTGTTTGTTTGTTTTAAAAGCATGTTTAACCTAGCAAGGGTAATGTACACCTTTTATCTCAGCACTTGGAAGGCAGAGGCAGGAGGATCTCTGTGAGTTCACAGCCAGACTGAGCTACAAAGCAAGTCCTTGACAGCCAGGGATGTTACACAGAGAAATCCTGTCTCAAAAAACTTAAAAAAAAAAAAGAGGATTTTTATATATTCTTGCCTGGATTGGTGAATTACACCTGTTAATTTCATATTTTTATTGAACCTTTCATGTTAATATAACAGTGTCAAAAAAAGATTTATAAAATATCACAGAAAAATATGTGAGAAACTTTTGTCTAAATGGAAAAATTTGAAGACAGGTGTGGTGTTCTCAAGAAGCTGAGGCAAGATCTTCTGTTCAGAGCTAGGCCTCAAGACCCTCTTTAGTTAGGACAAGCCACAATATTTTCCCTTTCATGAAAAGATAGTTTATATCACTCTGTGCTATTTCAAGTGATTACTGAGAAAGTATAGAGAATTGATACCTAAAAAATGCTGCCTGGTTTGCTCAGTTTATTATAAAATGAGTTAGGATCCCAACAAGTCAAGAAACATCTACAATAGGAGAAAATGCCTACAATTTTGTGTTTTATTCTATGATGAGTTAAGCAAATATTTACTGAGCAACTTCTCTGTCCAGAGGATTATTTTAGATATTGGGCTGCAGTAAGTAGCGAAGCAAACAATGTTGCAGTACTTACAGGTTACACAGAGGAGATAATCAAATGTATCCATCTATGCTACATGTGATGAAAAACACTAAAGTGAAAAAAATGCCGTAAGATGTGCTTTCATATGAATTTTCCCACAGTTGAAAAGTTGCATAAAATTTTAAGTTCCTGACTATATGTAGAAATTATGTCATAAGCTGAAACTAATGTGTAGATTTTTTTCCTTTCTGAAACCTAACCAACAGGTTAGGTACCTAGGATACATAAAATTACAAAGAAACTCCAGTGGTATTAACCCCACTTTATGCTGAGAGTTTTTCAATAAATTACATGGCTATATGTTACTAATTTCACAAGGTGATTTATCAATCAGTGCTATTTCTTCTTCTTCTTCTTCTTCTTCTTCTTCTTCTTCTTCTTCTTCTTCTTCTTCTTCTT
>CAJQZJ010000565.1:329493-346820 GCA_907164525.1 Lophiomys imhausi
CCTCCTGTCTGTGCTGCTGTTCGTGGGGGTGAGGCTGTGCAGGAGGGACAGGGCGGCCTCTCAGGGTGTTTGTTCTGTGCTTGAGGGGCACTTTCCTGGCCACCTGGTGGATGTCAGTGGCACAGGGACCCTGTCCCAGAGCTACCAGTATGAGGTGTGTCTGACTGGAGACTCTCAGAGTAATGAGTTCAAATTCTTGAAGCCAGTGTTTTCCAGCATTCTAGACCAAAACCCTGGTAGGCAACCAGGAGATAATTCGTCCTTCCCAAGTATTTTAGGCATGTAAACTTTCACATTTCACTCGTTGTATAATGCTGAATCCATCACTCTTGCTTTTGGTCTTCATATTTGGTAGTAATATTTACCTGTATTTGCTTTTTCTTTTCTCTACTAGGTTAAGTGGCGGTGTTTGTTTGTGGACTTGTTTGCTTTATAAGTATTTTTCCAGTTCTGTTGTTACTGGGCATTTTATGTCAGGACACTTCATGTTCCAGATTGAATTCACTGTAGTCTGTCCTAAAGAATTCATTCGTAGCTCTTCCAATGAACCCAATTCTAATTTTAAAGGTGTTTTTCCTGCTCTAGGGGAATAGATGAGCTTATAGAGTATTTGTGTAGTTTGTTTAAGGCCTTAGGTTGGATCGCCCTGTAATTTCAACACTAGGAGGTGGAGGCAAGCTATCAGGAGTTCAAGCTTATCTTCTACTAGTTCAAGAATGCAGCTCAGCTTGGCCTCTATGATGAACAACGTGGATTAAAACTCAGAAAATACAAATGCATTCCTGGTGTGTGACACCATAGAAGAATATATGATTTCTTTTAAATCATACTTCATTTTAAAATTGGAAGTCCTTAGTTTTATTACTTCAACTGCCTCGTTTCTATTTTCTTTGGAAGGAGCTCATATTCATTAATGTCAAGTTTCTTCCAGATTCCCTGACTATGCTTTCTATTTTCCAACACTGTGAACATCATTCTTGAAAAATATATTCACATCAGATGTTCTTTTTTGTCTAAATTAACATAGAAAAGACTAACAGTCTCTCCATTATCTTTAGCCGATGGGAGTGGTTAGCATGTTGCTGATACCTAGGCTGCCTGTGTTCAAAAAGTTTCTGTAAAGCAATAGACTCCAGAAAGAATGTTTTATTTATTGCTGTTATCACTGATTATAGTGAGGAAATCCTAATGTAAACCCCAAATTCTGGGCCTAGGGTAGCTTCTGGTGGTACAGCATACCAGTATCTACCTACTTTGGATAATGATGTTGCTCTGATTGATAAAGAATATGGAAGAAAATGCATTAGGGAATTAACATTCGGTAACCAAACAAATTTTAATAAGGATATGTTGATGTAGTATTGAATGATTTGGGAGAAATTATTCAGAAAAAAAGTTATAATCCCCAAAAATGTTCAATCCTGATCCCTAGAACCTATATATATTATTTTACATTGTAAAGATAAAACACAAACAAAATTAAGGTTGTTAACAAACTAGGGGATAAACTAGTTAATAAATTATTGTTAAAACAGGGAGTATATTCTAGATCATTTGGGTAGGCCTGATGGGATCAGTGAGAGGCTTTAAAAGCAAAGTTGAATCTACCCTGAGATGAAGAAGAATAGCAGGGCGTGGTGGCACACACCTTTAATCCCAATGCTTGGCAGGCAGCGGCATGCAGATTTCTGTGAGTTCAAGGTCAGATGGATGAGGGAGGGAAAGAAAGAGAGAGGGGGGCCCTAAGGGCTGTAGTTGCAAGTTGTGGTTGAGTGTTTCAATCCACCACACTCTGCCTGCTATACAGATTTTGAAGTTTCTAGCAAACTCCCAGAGTGGAATAAGTCACTTCCTTGTAATATGTTTTCTGATGGCTATGTTTCTCTGGTTGAAGCCTGAAGCTGATGGAAAGACTTAAAAATATGGAAGTGGAGCCAGGCAGTGGTGGTGAATACCTTTAATCCCAGCACTCAGAAGGCAGAGGTAGGCACATGTTTGAGTTGGAGGCCAGATTGGTCTACAGAGTGAGCTCCAGGACAGCCAGGGCTACATAGAGAAACTCTGTCTCAGAAAAAGTATGGACATGGGTTTTAAATTGGGTGGTGGTTAGACAACAGAAGAAATCACAAATTCGGAAAAGGTACATGTTGGTTTGTAAGACTTGGTAGAAAACTGGTCTTAACAAATCTGCTAGTAAAGACACAAAAAGAAAGTAAAGAATGTGATACTTATAGAACTTATAAACACTTTAAAGCAAACTATGTGGAGAAATATGGGTATTAAAGCTACTACTAGTAAGAGCCCAGGCAAGTCAGGTGAGGTGGTGCATTCCTTTAATCCCAGCACTAGGGAGGCAAAGGCAAGTGGATCTCTGTGAGTTCAATGCCAGTCTGGTCTACAGAGTGAGTTCCAGGAGAGTCAAGACTACACAGAAAAACCCTGTCTCAGAAAAAAAAGAGCCCAAGCAAAAAGGATAACATTATTAAAAATTAGAGAAAAAATTAATATTTTTATTTTTATGTACTGACAGAAAATTTAGCTGAATCATGACCTACACTATATGAGGAAAAGAACTCATGCATTTTGATATCTGGCTGAGAAAATTTCTAGGGAAAGTGTGGGAAGTACAGCCTGATTTCTTCTCACTGTATATAGTAAAATATGAAAAGAAAAAATATCAAGATATAACCAGGACCTGATGGGGGAAATTCTCACCCTAACTGTATTGTAACACAAGTTAAAATCGGGAGACTCACTGCAAGGGATGCATGTGTTGAAAAGAAAATCCCTGTCATTAGTGCCTGGGAAATTTCAGAGCAGTTAACAATTCAGAAACTTCTTTGAAGGAGCAAACACGTGTTCTACTTGCATGTTTTTAATGATTTTTTTCTTTCATATCTAGACAGGTATAATGTGATGCTGGTTGCAGTGATCACTTAACATACTGACAGAACTTTCAGAAGTTGGTCCTGTCTTTCCAATCTCCATTGTGTCTGCTAATGGGTTAGAAAATAGCAAATATTATTTTCTCCAGGCTATTGTCATTAACAGGCCATCAGTAGGAGTAGTTCCTGTCACTTGGAAGCAATGATGACAAATTTCTAAATAATGTAGATCTGAAGTGAAAATGAGAGAAGGAAGGTTATTATTGGCACACTTAGATTTGATCTTAATTTTTCTAGACATCATACTTGTATTAATCCTATGAGCCCTCTCAAAGATTGAGATGTTTTGAAGTAGGCCCAGAGATTCAAACTTGTTAGGTCAGTTTATTCAAGCTTCCACTGTCCTATCAATTAGCTGGCAAATTGTTTCTTCCTCTTCTGTTTTATGAAGGTTTGTATACGGTGTTTGTGGTGGTTTGCATGAATGTTATCTCCCATAGGCTCAGGTGTTTGAACACTTGGTTCCCAGTTGGTGGATCTGTTTGGGGAGGTAGTACAAGCCTGCTGGAGAGAGCACCTCACTGTGGGTAGGCTTCGAGAGTTCATAGCATGGCCCCATATCCAGGTTCCTGTCTTCACTTGGTGTTTGTGGCTGAAAATGTCATCTTTCTGCTCTGGATGCCTGCTGCCATGCCTCCCCAACCATTGTGGATTCTCCCTCTGGAAATGTAAGCAAAAATAAACTCTTTCTTCCTTCAGTCTCATTTGGTCATGGTATTCTATTACAGCAACAGAAGAATAATTAACAAAGTGTTCACTGTTTTTCTATTTTTATGAATTTGATGTTATTGACCATTAAAATCACCCATGGGTAAACTTTTTTGCTGGGGAGACTGCATTGCAAACTCAATTTGACATACTGAAATTCCAATTTTCTATTTTCTGTTGGTAACTTGTTGCGCTTTTTTGTTTAGATTTTTTAAAATCTCAAATTTTATGTAAGATATGGAATTTTTAAAGACATTATAAGATTAATTTGTATCTTTTGATGTATTTAGGTTATATAATAGTGCTCTTATTTTTATTCTAGATATTAGTAATATGTATTTTCTCTCATCTTATTATAAATATTAGTGTGAGAGTATCAACTTCACTAATTAAAAAAATAAGCCAGTATTATCTTCGTTACATTGCCTATTGCTTTCTATTCTGTTTCATTGAATTCTACTACTATGTTATAATTTCTTCTATCTCCTTTGGATTTAGCTTTCCATTTTACTACCTTCACTACCTTGTTTACTCTAAACCTTACTTTTCTAATTTAAATCAAAGTACATAAAATATGGATGATGTATATTTTTTCTCTGTATGGTACTTAAAATGAAGTTCATGGAGTTTGATATCTTGTATTTTTATCAACATTGCATTTGAATTTATAATTTCCCTGTTCTTTGATAGGTGTGCTATTTAGAAGTGTCTTCCTTGATTTCAAAGTGCTTTGGTGATACTATTTTATTAATCCTCATTTGAGAATATATTCTGCAAAACTGTAGCCCTTGAATTGTTGAATTATTTTATTCAAAGTATCCAGTGTTCTGAAGTATATTGATAAAAATTTCCCATATCCACCAAGCAATGGTGGTGCATGCCTTTAATCCTACACTGTGGAAGCAGAGGCAGGTAGATCTCTATGAGTTTGAAGCCAGCCTGGTCTACAGAGTGAGTTCTAGGACAGCCAGGGCTACACAAAGAAACTCTGTATTGAAAGACCAACAAAAAATTCCCATGTCCATTTGAAAGATTTATATTCTATACTTAGTAGTTGTGAAGATTTATGAATATTACCTAAAATTTGTTTAATAATGTTTAAATAGTATTTATATATAATTTCCTACATATTTCATAATTTACTAGCAGGAAGGTAGTAATTTCATCAAATATGATTGTATATTTATTTGTCTATTTCTCTTTTCAAGTCTAGCATTTTTTAAACCTTATTCACTTTGAAGCTTTTATTTGATTCACACAGGTAAGTTTCTTTCATGTGATTAATTAGCATTTGTCATTTGTGAAATGTTACCTCTTTCAGTTCCTAGTTAATATCTGCCTGATATAGGCATCCCATAGTTCTCTTTTTTGAGATATGATGACCATGTCTTTACTAAATTGTACAAAAGTGGGAGCATAATATGTGCTAAGCTGTCAGGCTTGCTAAATTGTGGCCCCACCCTAGCCTGCCACTATCGGAGAGTAGGAGACCGGAGGAAGATTCAAGAGAAAAACAAACGATGGGTGGGGGAGGACAGGAGACTTGGGTGCAGAGTGTGTGGTGGAGAAGCTACTGTATGAGGACTAGGATAAACAGAATTGCATAGGGAGTCAGGAAGGGACCAAAGAGGGGAAGAAGGGCAAGTAGAGGCAGCTGGGAAGTTCTGATGGAGCTGGTTAACTGACAATTGAACAATGGCAATGAAAATAGAGGAGCTGTATCTGGAGACATGGAATTGACAAGCCAGGAAAAAGAAAGAGGAATCAGCTCCAGGCATATCCAGAGCAGGAATCCAGGGTAAGACACCTGTAACTCATCTTTTCCTACCCTAACTCCAGACCGTGAGGGGCCTCCCACCCAGGTTAGCAGAAGCTCATGCTAATGCCCCATGGTCCTTGTTTACTTCTCTGCTACTATGCTAAAGCACTGACAAATACCAACTTAGGAAGGAAGAGTTCATTATAGCTCCTGTGTCACTGAGAGAAATTAGGACAGGAACATGGCTTCAAGAACTGAAGCAGAGACCATAGAGGAACACTCACTACTGGCTTGTTTTTGTTTTGCTTGCTCTGCTACTTTTCTTATACAACCCAGACCCACCATCCCAGGGATGGTGGCACCTCCTGTATCATCTAGGAATAAAGAAAATGTCTCATAGATGTGTGCACAGGCCAGTTCAATAGAGGCTGTTGCTCAGTATAGGTTCTGCAGGACTAGTTTGTAGTCGTTGACAAACTGTCTTCTCATGCTTGGGATATGCTATATCCTCTGTTTTACAGAACAACCCATTTGTTATCCTCTTCCACATAATTGTCTACATAACCTTCATAGGTCCATCTCTATATTCAGCAGTTTCTTTATCTTTCTCCTAAAATACTGTCTCTTCCTACAATGCATCTCTTTTTTCCAGTTGGCCTTCTCCTCCATTTTCTTCTTTTCATTTTGGTTCTTGGCATTCTATATATGTTGTTCCCATCCTCTCCTATAACATTGCTCTGGAGCTGCAGCTGGACCAGAGTTGAGATGGAGAGATCCTAGACAGTGGATAGTTGCCATGGCTAGAACCTGGTATGATGGCTTCTAAATAAAGTAGTGCTCTTGAAGATGTGGCAGGGGTTTAAGGGATAAGACAGGAGTTAATCCAGATAAAACACCTGCGAGGCTGTAGTCATCTGAAGGGTGGACAAAACTGCAAAAGGATGGTGGCTGATGTTTGCAATTGCTAGGTCCTAGGCTTTCTGTCCTAGTGACAACCAGTCCATATTATAGTTCCTATAATTAGAATTTTCATCATATGTCTTTTTCCATAATTTTATGTTCAACCTGCATTTGTACTTAATGTAAATATTCTGTAAAAAAAAAAAGAGTTGGATTTTTGCTTTTACATCCAGCATTATTACTTCTGTCTTAAAACTAAAAAGGTCATTCCATTCATATGTTATATGTAATACTTCTATTACTGTATCTATTTAATTTTGTATTTAAACCATTAGTTTTTATCCCTTTATATTTTTTCTTATGCTTACAAATTTTTAGTATTTTATTTATATCTCCAGTTGTTTTTAGCTGTGATATTTTCTGTAGGAAACAATCAAGGTAATCATTTCTTATCACAATCTACCTTAAGTAGACATTAAACTAACCCACATAAAATATAAAATAGTTTTAAGTATTTGATCTTCATCTATTTTGCTATGGCAGAGAAGTTTCAATACAAGACAGAAGAGATATATTTGAGAATTCATATGGTACAGAATCTGTAACTGTTATCAAATTGGAAAATTCTCAGAAATACTTTATATCTACAATATAGACTATATTTTAACTGTAAATAAATAAAATAAAAATAATGAACAAAAATGGGTCTTTATCCAGATTCCAAGACAGAATGTTCATTAGAGAACTCACATTGGAGAGGAAAAATAGAAAATCAATGAATGTGAGAATTCATTTATTGACTTCTCAGCTAATACATATATTGGATAACCCATGTACATAAACTCCATCAATATGAGGTATATAGAAAATCCATCCAATGTTCCTTGAATCTTATGAGTCACATAAAGTATAAATTGGAGACAAATAGTATGAGGACTCTAAATGTAGAAAGCCTCGATGCTTCATCCACCACTGTACCTGTAACGACAACAATGAGGAAAACTCTCATGAATATAAGATTAGTGAATATTCCCTCCAACTTTTTGATGACAACTGAACTCTGAGTGTAAAAATTGGGGGAAACTTTCATTTTTTAAATATCTTTTATGGCATAGGTGAGAACTCATATTGAATTTCAAATAATGTGTATATGAGAAAGTCTTTATTTCTTATATTTCTAATGTGCATGTAGAAATTGTCATTAAATAGAAGTCATGATATGAATGTGGGAAAATCTTCACTTAATCATTAAAATTTACATGACAAGTGAGAAAAATGGAAGAGTACTCTAATTATAAGAAATGTAGGTTCTGGTCTTCCATTCATAACTATGTGGGTAGAAATATGAAGAAACTCTTTATTATTTGAACAATGTGACAAATCTTTCAATTCTTCATATTTTGATATGCATTATATATTATAAATTTTACTGAATTCACTGGAGATAAATCATATATAATGGTTTGTTTTCAAATCCAACTGGACTGGATTAAAGGACATATAAAGAGATGATGCAGCATTATTCCTGGGTGTATCTATGTTTCTGGGAAAAAATATGAGAATTTGAACCATCAATCCAGATAGAGAAGATTCACTCTTACTGAAGGGAAACTGGTACCAGCTCTCTTCTGCATCTGGAAGACCAAATTTCTTCTGCCGCTGAATAACAGAACTCCAGATTTTGGACTCCGGGACTTGCAAAAGCCACCTCACATAGTCTCAGGCTTTTGGATTAGAACTCAGCACACTGCTAGTTTAGCTTGTTTTCAATATTGCATGTAGCACATTGTGGGACTTCTCAAGATCCGTAATCATGTGAAATAAATAAGTAAATCCTCTTCCTTCTTATCTCTTTTTCTCTTTCTCTCTCTTTCTATTTGTATGAGTGCTTTTCCTGTATGTATTTCTGTGTACTATATGTAGTGCCCTGTTCCCACAGAGGCCAAATGAGGGAATCAGATCTCATGAAATTGAAGTTACATATGTTTGTGAGCTACCATGTGGGTGCTGGGAATAGAACCCAGGTCCTCTGGAAGAGATAATAGTGCATTTAACCACTGAGTAATCTCCACAGACCATCTCTCTGTTTCTTAATAGTGAGTAGAAACCTGAAGAAAACTGAGAAAATATTATATTCAACTGCTTCTCATCCCTCATGAAATTCAAGAACTCACACTAGACAGAAATAATTCTAATATAGGGAAAATTCTAATATAATATATATATATATGAACACATGTGTGTGTGTTTCAAAACCATATGAAAATTCATACCAAAGAGAAATTATATAACTGTAAAAATGTGATAAAGTGTATTTCCCTTTTAGTACATATGTGACAAGAACTCATACAAACAGGAAAAGTTAAGTAAGCCTTCAAATATTTCTCCTGCTTTAGTCAGAGAGTAAGAACCAATAGCTAGATACATGTTAAGATTATGGGGAAATGTTTTAGATTTCCTTCTTCTTTCAAAGATGTGAGAAAAGTTACACTAAAAAGAAATAACATAAATATTATCAATGTAGGAAAACCTTTAGGTGCATTTCTCCTTTTATGACAGAATAGGGAAACTGATTTTAGAAGAGAACAATTTTAAAGTGCAAATATAGAAATACTGGGAAAATAACACCTCAGGATATTTTTTGTTTTTTGTTGTTTTTGTTTTTTTTTTTTTTTTTACTCCATAAGTCATGGAACTAACATACATGTTCTGGCAATTACTAAAGCCTCTGAGGATATTTTGTCTGTGTCTACACTCAGGAGGCAGATGACAGAGAAGGAAGCTTCTTTCTCAGGGTCACAAAGTTTATTTATATTTCTTACAACCATAATTACAACATCTCATATTGACATTTCAAAGTATTTCTTATACATAACTATTCAAGGTTAATGAAACAAAATGTTCTTTAATGGTGGTCACATATCCTGTCCCAGCTAGACAAAGTTTAGCTAAGTGGAAGAGGAGAGGCTTTAACCACCCCCCAGTCAGAGCCTTGCAGATTCAGGTGCTAGAGTTCAAAGTCTGAGAAAAAGTTAATCTTTTTACATTTAATTTTAATAAACAAAGCAAAAACTTAAGCTGAATTATAACCTACATGAGGCCTTTTTATTTCTTATTTTCTTTTCTAATTCTTGTATATGTCTCTCCATAAGCTCTTTGTACTCATTCCACCATTGTGTGAGGAGAGTGTTTTAGGTCCTCCAAAGCTCCTTTATACATTTGTTTTATTAGGGGCAGTTTTTCATAAGCTGTTCTACAATCCTATGTGGGCCCTTATCTACAAAGCCTTTCCATGAAGCTAGAAACCTATGAAAGGCATGTCCCTTTATTTTTGTACCAAACACTAGTCTCTAAAAAGTTTCTGTCCTTATTGTATTGATATTCTCTAGTAGGATGCAGCAAGGCTTCAAATTATTTACTTAATTTCTTGAGTATGTGGGACTGTAACTTCTTCCATGGTTCTTGGTTTTCTAGAATTTTATCTTATTTCTTTCTTTAGTCATACTCAGACTGATATTATCACTACAGGATAAGCAAGAATGTGGGGACCCCTGACATGGCAATCACCACATAAGGGGGTTCTCAGGGAGAGGTGAGTGCGCTGCCCACCTGAACCTCCAACCTTCACTCCAAAGACAAACAGATGCAACAGGGGTGATGTCTAAGCATTTCCCATTTTTAATGTTTGGTTCTCTGGCTTATGTACAGAACCAAATGGGGGATTTCCACATGGGGCCATGTGGGCCAATCACATTAAAAGTCATCCTATCACACCACATAGCACAAGCCTGGTAACATCGTGATCATGCACTGATCATGAGCAAGGAAATCTTGCTCACCGAATTAGCTATACCCATAATCAGGCTTCAACTCCACTTCAGCATCTTCCGGGGGGCACCATCTTAGATATCACTCACAAGTTACTTTCATTATCCCAGCAACAAGGCATTTTTCATAAGCCTCCATTTCCCAGGTCCCCACACAGGAAATGCTCCCAGGTTTATTTATGTGGTTTTTTACACATCCACAGTCTTGGCCTTTGTCCCAACCTCTGGGAAGCAATTTAAGGTGATGCGCTTAATGATTTCATTATTAATAGTGGTATGTTTGACTTTCAAGTGTGCAAAACTTGTCATATAACTTCTTTCAGTTAAGTTTTCCATTTCGTTTCCCTCTCCCGGACCATCCAGGGCTTTTACTAAAAGGAAGGCAAAGATAAGGTATGTCAAGAAAACTAAAGACCATTATCTAGATGATTTTATCCTTCAAGCAACACAGGCTAAGGTGAAAGTTGGGCTGTATCCTACCACACCAAGAGCTGGAGCCTTGTCACACAGTCTCTTCAGCATTGTGGCAAATGGCACTGCCAACCCTCTTCTCTTTGAGAAAGGGAAAAATAAAGAAGACCTGGATAATAATAAGACCCCTATATTAAACCAGCTTATACTTAAAATAACTTCGAACCACTGAGAGGATTTATGCTTATGTCAATGGGGGAAAAGGGGCTTTGGATTCCATCCAAAGTAATAAGGATCATATTTGACAGAAGACCTCCTGAAGATCTTGATTGTAGACAGGAAGAAAGAAATAAAGAAAAAAACAGGACAGATAATGTATATGCTGGTCCCTCTATATTGTAACAACTCTGAAACTGACTGGGATATGTAAATGTCTCTCGTCAGAACTTCATCTGTGCATGGCCAATAAATATTTGGCTGCAAAAGTTCTCAGGAATCATCATGCCATCCTTTCATATGGCACAGATGGAGATTTATATTGCAGTTTTGGTTACAATGCAAACTAGATAAAAGATTATGAGCAATGGTTTTTTTTTCATTTTTCCACCAAGAAATTGGAAAATTGGTACACTGATGACTAGTTTCAATTCTTTAGTGAGAATAAATCTCTTAAGGTCATTAAATCCCCAGAAATTATAGTTTGTTTTATGCCTGTGTACAGAAAGTAACTATGGCATTCAGAGAAACTCCTTCAGAAGACAATCAAAAGGACAAAGATAGTTAAAATAAAAATCACTGTGCTGGTTTCCATTGAACTAAATAAGGGTGAACTCTGAGAAGGGCTAATGGACATAAAAGATACCG
Source organism: Lophiomys imhausi (assembly GCA_907164525.1). Lineage (NCBI taxonomy): Eukaryota > Metazoa > Chordata > Mammalia > Rodentia > Muridae > Lophiomys > Lophiomys imhausi. The sequence continues at coordinate 340,908 of CAJQZJ010000565.1, forward strand.
ATGACATCTGCTACATTGGTACAGTCACCTGTGTCTCTCAACAAGGAAGCAATATATATTTAAAAGGAGCTCTAAAGTCTCAATATTTCAATTCCAAAAGGTCCAACAGATACATATAGTTGTAGGCATTAGATAAATTAGATTTAGAAAATATATAGGAGTTTCTGATACTGTCTCTTAATTCGGGGCCTGAAGAGCATTATCAGCATGAAGTCAGCAAAAACAGGAAAGACTTAATAGACTGAAAAACAAGGTTGAAGTCAGGAAAAACAGGAAAGACTTGATAGACTTGAAGAAACAAAGTATCTGGCCTGACATTGTTTTCAGCTGCTAAGTGGGCAGAGCCCAAATTAAGCTGAAACAGAGTTCCTCCTATTTAAGGACAGTGCATAAAGCCCAGAAAGAGAAGAGGCCCCTGATGCTAGAGAGCTCCAAGAGTCCTGCTGAAAAAACGGCTGGCCATTGATGGCCAGCTCTATCCCTGAAGCAGAAAGAAGCCAGTGAGCAAAGAAAGCCTGAGCAAGACACCAAAAGGCCAAGAACTGGACCCTGTGGCTCAGCTTTTGCCTAGAGGGGTTTGATCTGTCCAAACAGTGGCCTAAAGGAAACGGCGCCTGGCTTTAAGGACTGAGGCAGAGCAGCTGAGTTCCTGATTCAAAAGAAGTAAGTTGGCCTGCAGACGGCTGGGGTCTCCCACAGAGAAGAAAGCATGAAGCCTTATTTAAGGTGAGACTGCAATAACCAATGACCCTGACGAACCTGCATCTGAGAGATCCAGAAGAAGGACTGCTAAGTGCGTTAAAGAATCTACAACAAAGACTGTATTCCTGATGACTGAGGACCTGCCCCAGAGACTGTATCATTCTAAAAGGTTATGAAAGTAGTTGTTATAATTATCAATAGGTATAGTGGATAGGTTAAAGGGGTTGTAGGAATTTATAGGATTAATAGTTAAGAAATTGTTGGTGTTTGTTATAAGTGAATTTAGTAATAAATAAATAAGTGATAAATAATAATTTAAAAGTTCGGTTACATATAGTGACCCAATATCAAGGCACAATTCTTTGGGGTCTGAGAGATGTCAATAACAATAGTGGTCTACCAACACCTATATCACAGATTTCAATGTGTCCTTGAAAATCAATAATTTCTGAAGTTCTGCTTGTCCAGACTTCCCAATAATGTTGTAAATATATAATCAGGTATATTAAGTACTTGGTTTTGGTTTGGTTTGGTTTTGCCTCACATATATTGAGCTGATTTTGTTATGTACTCTGGGCCCAGAAAAAGTCTAGTTTGAATGAGAAGAGGTCACAAGTCATAAATATTCAACAATGAAATTTAGCCATATTGTATGAACTGACTAGATTTGAAGACAATAATCATCTCATAACATAAAGAAACTGGGTTGTTGGTAGTCCCTAGCAAACAAAAAACAAAATGTTTACTCTGATGTTCATCTATAGTGAATCTTGTGGAAAGTCAGTCTCTGTAAAGCCAAGTAGTTGGTTGCTAAACCATTATGGTGAAAATGAGAAAGATACATATGGGAAGTAATTGTGCTGTGAAGTTTAAATAAAATAGCAAATGAAGTTTTAGAATGTGCAGTTTAGTTCTTAATATGAATAGCAACAATTCTTACAATTTCTCTTAAAAGACTTTTTCATCCTAGATCTAGCTGTAAGAATGGCATAGATAATCCCAGACACAAAATCTAATCCTTTAAGTTGGTAAATATTTACAAATGGTGATTTTATAATTACTGTCTTTGTTATGTTAATGTTATTGTTAGGACCAAACTTACTTGACCAAACTTTAGTTTGGCTTCAGAGGCCTGGGAATTTTGAGTAGGCCCCCCGAGCTGCAGGTCAACTTGCCCCAGAAATTGATGACATTACCACCCAGGGCTCGGAAGCTCTAACTGTTACCAGGAGGCCAAGTTCCTCCTTGGGTATGGCCGGTTCCCAGAGCAACAGGGAGAACAACACAAACCCCAGGTTACCAATAGTCATGAGGTTGGAAATCCCCACCTTGTTTCCTAGGTCACCTATGCTAGCCAATCAAAGTACTGTTGTTTGATGATGCTTGATTCTGCCTTGCTGAAATGTATTTAACCTGAATTGAAATTCTGTTTGGGGTCCTCTTCTTCTCCTTGCATGTACAACCTTTGAGGATGACCCCAGCATGCTGGCCAATAAAATCCATGCAATGTTTTTGAGTATCCTGGTGATTCCTTGGTCACCCCAGGCTTCAGTTCAGCAATCCATTCCTTGACCCTAACATTATCATGTTGTAGAAAAAGTATCTTTGGAATTAGAATGAAAACAGCTAGGCTTATTCAAATTTAATTGTATTGTGGATTTCCATACCAAGAGAGCCTTTTTCCAACAAAAGAAAATTCACCTTCTTTCTTAGGTACTATATCAATACTCATACTCTGTAATGACCTTAACTGAGACAATTTCATCATGAAAGGATGGACTCCACTTACCAACTCTTCTTGTTACTTGTCTTATAAGGACATATTCTAGTATGTTCAAAAAGATCAGACACCAAGCATGTCCTAATTTAGAAGAAATTCATTACAGGGGCACAGGGTTGTTTCCTAGCCTAGCTACCTTGAGAGACATGTGTCATAGGTTTTTCATGTTAGAGTCCCATGGCTTCTAGGGCACTATATTCCTTCAAGTTCATGAGAGACCGTCACACTCCCTCATGCAGTGAAGCATTCAGGTCATTTTGTATTTCTCTATGTGTTCCCTTAGAAGTCAAGGAAACATGGAAGCCTGACAAGACAATTAATATTTTTTCACTCATTTATTATTTATTATTTTAAGATTTTCTTTTTTTTATTCCAATCCCCATCATCCTCTCTTCCCTCTTCCCAGTCCCACCCTCCCACCCACCCAGCACTATCCCACTCTGGTACATCAAACTGCATCAAGACTGAATGCCTCCTCCTCCTCCATTGAGGCAAGACAAGGCAGCTCTGCCAGTAACATGTGCTCCTGAGGAAGGTAACATCGTCCAAATCTGGGATAGACCTGTTACATTTTTAGGGGATACACTTGAGGACAAAGCAGCCCATCAACTTCATATGTGTAATGGGCCTAGGGCCAGTCGCTGCAAGCTCTTTGCATGGTGATTCAGTCTCTTTAAGCCTCCTTATATCTGAATTAATTGGCTATGTGGATCTTTTTGTGGAGACCTTGGTCGCTCCAGCTTCCTCAAACCCTCCCCCAACCCTTCCTCAAGACTCCCCAATCTTTGCCTCATTATCTGCTGGATAAGGTTTCTTGGATGGCAGCAATGATGGGTTCCTGCCCAGATCCCTCACTCCATTCATTTCCAATGTCTATTTTATCTTCCTTACTTAGAGGGATTCAAGTATTACCCCTTGAGCCCTAATTGATACTCAGCTTCTCTGGTTCTGTGGATTGTAGCATGATGATCCTGTATGTATTGGGTAATATCCACTTATTAGTGAGTAAATACGCTGTGTATCTTTTTGAGTCTGCATTAGCTCATTTAGGATGATCCTTTCTGGTTCCATCCATTTGTCTGCAAATTTCATGATATTCTTGTTTCTGATAGTGGAGTAGTATTCCATTGTGTAGATGTACCACAATTTCTTTATCCATTTATCCATTGAGGGTCATCTGAGTTATTTCCAGTTTCTGACTTTTATGAATAAAGCTGCTATGTACATCGCTAAAGAAATGCCCTTGTGATTTGGTGATCCATGTTTGGGGTATGTGCCCAGTAATGGTATAGGTGGGTCTTGAGGTAGAACTATTCTCAATTTTCTTAGACAGTGCCAGACTGATTTCTAGATTGGTTGTACAAGTTTGCACTCCTACCAGAAATGAAGGAATGTTCCCCATTCTCCATATCGTTGCCAGCATGTGCAGTCACTTGAGTTTTTTGGTCTTAGTCAATCTGACGAGTGTAAAGTGGAATCTCAGAGCTGTTTTGATTTTCATTTCCCTGATGAATAAGGATGTTGAGCATTTCTTTAAGTGCTTCTCTGCCACTAGAATTTCCTCTGTAGTGAATTCTCAATTTAGCTCTGTACCCCATTTTTGATTGGATTATTTGGCTTGTCGGTGTTTAATTTCTTGAGTTCTTTAATATTTTGGATATTAGCCCTCTGTCTGAACTGGGGTTGGTGAATATCTTTTCCTAGTCTGTAGGCTGTCATTTCAGTTTCATGAGGTTCCATTTATTAATTGTTGATCTTAGAGCCTGAGCTATTGGTGTTCTGTTCATGAAGTTGTCTCCTGTGCCAATGAGTTCGAGGCTTTTCCCCACTTTCTCTTTTATTAGATTTAGTGTATCCAGTTTTATGTTAAGGTCTTTGATCTGCTTGGACTTGGCTTTTGTGCAGGGTGATAAATATGGATCTATTTGCTTTCTTCTACAAGTAGACACCCAGTTAGACCAGCACTATTTGTTGAAGATACTATCCAAGACACAAAATTAGTTTAGATCCCTATCAGTTGATGAATAGACAGAAAAAAAAAATGTGGCAACAGTTGCTATCTGATCTTCACTGTTAAGCCAGACTTCTTTTCTGGGTTCTAACTCAGAAGGCATAACTTTTCCTTATTTCTTTCTTTGAATACTGAATACATCATCATCACAGATGTCCAGACACTCTGAGCATTCTTGTTCTCTGAACCACCCCTGGGATACAGCTTTTACAGATCTCCATTAGTGAACCAACTTGCTTTCTTAGACCACAGCTTAAAAGGTGTGACCATCTTTTCATCTCCATTTCTCTCCTCCCAGAATCTGCCAAAACTTACAGTTTGACTGACACATTGGTTTTCTTTCAAATTCTAATGAAAATTGTCCCTAGAGCTTCCTTCTAAGGTTGTTTTTGAATTGTTTTTGCAATGAGGCTAAGAACCTGAAAAAAGCCAACTCAATCCCCAGTAGCATATCTGGTGACCTGGATAAAGATCATTAAAGGTACTCTTCTGCGAACAAAACAGGTTATTATATTTGATAACTCACATAAGCTCTTCCTGGTCCTCAAATCCCCAGCAGTTATCTTTTGGCTAAAATTTCTCTGGGGATAGTCAGTCTCTATTTATTTTTCTGTATTACCCCAAATCTGAAAGTCCCTTCTCTTACTATTCTGATATTTTAAATTCATGGTATTTTTTAGCAACTTAACTTCTGAAAAACTTGATTTGTTGTCCTCATAACACAAAGAAAGACACAGAAACTCTCCCATGCCATCCTCAGATGGAACAATGGGACAAGATCCCTGCTGTGGGAAACTTTCTTCTTCTCAGTTGATCTGTGTGTTCAAAGGTAATAACATGGAGAACTTCTAAAATCAAGGACCTTGGATCCAATGGAAAGGCAAAGTGAGACCGAGGTGACATCTCTGGTGGCATAGTAAAGCACACGTTTAATCCCAGCACTGTAAAGGCAGAGGGTACCTTCTTATGAGTTTGAGGCCAGCCTGGTCTGTGAACACAGCAAATTCCCAGTCAGCAGAAACTATACAATGAGATCTATCTCAAAAAGAAGAGAGAGAAAGAGAAAGAAAAATGGAAGCACTAAAAAGCTCCTTTGAAGTTTTTAAAAGTAACCCCTAAAGAGCCAGATTGACTTTTCCAATAAACAAGAAATGGTAAAGTTTTGACCATCTAAATAATCTTAAACACCCAATAGGAAAGCATAACCAAAAACGGAAACAATAGATAATAGTATAAAATAAAAAGTACTAGGCTCAATGACTCATTGCAATGGACATTTGCAAGTGAAGATGTGTGGACAGAGGGGTATACTATGGGATACACTGTGGCACACTACAGCTCCCACAATGAACTGTTTTCTATGCTTTGTTTTATGTGTGTGTGTGTGTGTGTGTGTGTGTGTGTGTGTGTGTGTGTGTGT
>CAJQZJ010000565.1:346830-381649 GCA_907164525.1 Lophiomys imhausi
GTGTGTGTGTGTGTGTGTGTGTGTGTGTGTGTGTGTGTGTGTGTGTGCGTGTGTTCTATTTGGGAGAGAGGTTTCAAGGGTGGATGGTAGATACAAGGGAACAGGGAGATGAGTGGGACTGAGATGTATGATGTGAAATAAATAATAATAATAATAAATAATAAATAATCACAAATAATAAAGACTTATAAAAAAGAACTAGACTCTCCTTTTAAAAGGAATAAACAATAATTCAGGCTTTACAGGATTCCTCATTAAACTTCAAGTATGCACTGCTGACATGTCAGATAAGACAATCAGAGCCAACTCACCCACAACAAGATCAAAGGACTTGTGGTTTTTCTCATTGTTTCATTGACTGAGTGATATATATGAAATCAGATTCCAGCTATGTGGGACATCATTATCACTTTTGATAAACTGTTTTGGAACTGGATATCTGGATCTTTGTGGAAGAAATGAATTGTATTTTTGAAATACTAGTAGCAATTCTATTGATGTTTAAACTTGCGTGCTTAACTGCTCTCTTAATTTTATCTCTTTTTCTCTTACAGTGGATCTGCCCTCTGAGGGTCCTGCTTCAATTTAACTCAAGCTCTCTTGTTGATCATGCTCCAAGGCTGGAGAGTCATCAAAAGCAGAAAGTCTATAGTCTTCTATGCCCTCATTTTAGCCATAAGTAGCCAGATTGACTTGGCTTGGCACTCATTTCCTAAAGTATCTTGGGATCTCAACTTAAGGAGGGATGTTATGCAGCAAGGCAGACATTAGTAGACTTGGAGGTCATCAAGCATGCACCCCTCTGTCAAAATCACTTTTGGACTCCACCTTGTGCTTCCATGGTAACACATAAAAGAGGGAAGTATCATAATTGTCCTTCCTAAAAACTAAAATACTATAAAGGCCAGGCATAGAGGTGGACACTCTTAATCCAGCACTCAGAAGGCAGAAGCAGGTGGGTCACTATAAGTTCAAGGCTAACCTGGTCTGCATGGTGACTTCCAGGTCAGCCAGGGCTACATAGTAAGACTCTGTCTCAAAAAAATATTGTATGAAAGGAAGAAGGTGTCTGGAATTTGTTGCAGTTCGTTAAGAGAAAACTACTTCCTCTTAGCCAAAAGAATGGGATTTGGATTCCACATCTAGCCCCAAGTAGAGACATAACATTCTAAACTATCCCAATGAGTCTAACCTTACATACTATTATCCTCTCCCTTAAGAGTTAATCCAACTGGGCTTGTTTATCAGCTGGCCTCAGGAAAGTTATGGAGGAATGACTTCCTCCTTCAGGACTTCTAACACCAGAAAGCACCACTTTTCCTTTTCTACATTTCTGTCTCTTCTTTGATTACTAACCAAAATCCTAAGAATACTTGCACCAGAACTCAATATCCTCTTTGTTGGGGCATCATTCTCCATGAAGCTTTCAGTGCTAAATCTTCCTGCTTTCATTTCTAACTCAAAAAATTGCTTCTTCTCCATCTGCCTCCTCCCAGCAGATGCCAAGGATTATATCTTTCCTGACCTGTTTCTTTTTCCAATGAAATGGTATTTATATGTCAACATAGAAGGCCCCAGGTGGTAGGTACTTCAGTCAGTAAAGTGCTGGTCTTGTAAACACGAGGACCTGAAATTGATAGCTCAGAATCCTAGTTTAAACCGGGTACGGTGGCACACACCTTTAATCTCAGCAACCAGGAGGCAGAGGCAGGTGGATCTCTGAGTTCAAGGCTAGCCTGGTCTACAAATTGAGTCCAGGACAGCCAGAGATACACAGAGAAACCCTGTCTCAAAAAAAAAAAAAGAATCGTAGTTTAAAAGAGAATGCCAAGTATGCTGATGGTGCCACTTGTAATCCCAGCACTGAGGAGGCAGAAACAGGTAGATTACTGTGACTTGCTGAACAGCCGACCTAGCCTGCTTCATGAGTTCCAGGCAAATGAATGACCCGGTCTCAAGAAAATAAAATGGATGACACCTGATGAATGACAACTGAGGTTGTCCTCTGGCCTCCACATTCATGCAAAAACATGGGTTCATGTATCTGTTCATGTGTGCACACACACACACACACACACACACACACACACACACACACACACACGGTTGGGGAGGGAAGAAGAAAATGTAGTACTGTACAGATGGCACACTGGTTAAGAACACTTGATGCTCTTCCAGAGGACCCAGGTTCAGTTCTCAATGCCCATATGGAGGCTAACAATAGTCTGTAACTCTAGTTTCAGGTGATGTGATATGATGTGATGTGCCCTCTGCTGGCCTCTGTGGGTACTGCACACACATGGTGCACAGATATACATGCAGAGAAAATCCACATGTAAAATAAAAGTCTCTGAGCAAAAAGGGGGAGGAGTGAGTAGGAAAGGGATGACTAAACTAAGGATATGTGAGAAGCTTTGAAAAAAATTACTACTTTGTTAGCTAATTTTAAACTTTTTGAGGCAGTTTGATTGGACATATCCTGCATTCATGGAGATGCCAACAGAAGCCATGAATTTTTAAATAAAAATCCATGTGCCAGATATATGATACTTGTTGGCATTCTTGCTCAGATGGAAGGGTATCCTGGGAGTGGAGGAGCCACACAACTCTGAGATGAGACAGTGTCCCAATGGAAGGGTATCCTGGGACATGGGAGCCCAGGAATCATCCCAGTTCTGAAGTGGAACAGTGTCCCAGTGGAAGGGTATTCTGAGATATGGAAGCCCAGGAACCACACAGGCTCTGAGAGGAAACCTCTGCAGCAGAGGCATTGCACCTTTCAGGGAAGGGTATTCCCAGCTGAGCTGAGCTCAGGATCCTCAGCCCAACTCTTCACTTCTTCACTTCTTTGTGGCTTATTCTGATGACAGAGTCACACCAGACAGCAAATCTCAAAAATGAGATTTATTTGGAGGGATGAATCCAGGAGTAGCTGCCTCTGCCCAGGAAAGACAGCAGGGAACTGAACAGTAGGCAGGGCTTATATAGGATTTTTAAGAGGGCAGAGTTTTCCAGGGCACAGATTTCCATGGTGAAGATTGGTGTTCCTTCAAGACCTGAGCTTGGGGAGCTCAGGGATTGGTGGGTTTTCATGTTCAGGTGTGATTTTTCCTCTAGGGCAAGGTCTTGGCACTCTCCTGTCTCAGAGCTGGGAATGACAGATGCAGTCATTAGAAAATGACCATTAGGGCCATTAAGGAAGTCTCAGGGTGGGCCTGGCTGCTAGAACTCCTCAGGCATTGGCCTGGCTACTTTTCTGCCTTGAGGGTTTACAAAGTTTACAAAGTACACAAAGTTCACAAGGTTTACAAAATGAGTCCATGGTAGGGAAGGCTTTTCTTGATCCTTGACCTGGACTGAATGGCCAACAGTACTTCCTTATGAGTTATTAGTCTTGGAAGGCTCAGAGGAACACAACACAACACAGTTTCCATTGCTCTTGGTTGCCCAGCAGAACTAAATAGTAAGACCCTATTTCTAAAGATACCATGTACTTTGTTTGCAGGACACAGAAAAATAAGTCTGGACTAACTTGAAAACTTCCTGCTAGATAGTTTTCATTGTGCCAGAAGTTGCTGTGGAAGCCACAGTGGAAGAAAAGTCACCTGTGGTACATCCTGTAGTGTACCCTACATGCCACATCGCTGATCTGCCAAGTAAGATGTGCATATTGGTACAATCATGACATGGCTCTTATAAGAGTAAACAATCGCTTTCTTGTAGAATTTGAGGAGTAGTGCAAAAGGAAGAACTCATGTCTAATACTGTAAACCTGATCAAAAGCCTATGACTAGGGAAGTAGTGAGTGCTCAAGGGAGAACTTCTACTGTTATTTTACTGAATGTTGTCAAACTGCCCTGTGAATATTTATGACTATTCCCATTGATTAGTGCTGCTCTCAACCTATGTGAGAGAAGCTTCTTTTTGCAGGGTGCACCAGTTAATACAGAGATTCATGTCTGATCAAAGTGCTAAGAATAAGAGACTGTTGAGCTCAGTCTTGAAAAGAGTATATCTGTATAATCTCATCCACACTTTGAGGCCCTTGAAACATCAAGGAATAGGAGGCAGAAAGAATCTGTACAATCAAAATGCAGTGTGTGTGTGTGTGCATGTGTGTGTGCGTGTATGTGTATCTGTCAAAGACTAAAACTTATTATAAAAAGATTTAAAATATTGAAAGCTTTTTAGACACCAAAAAGAACATAATAAAACACCAACTGGTTATTAGTATACTGGGCCAGAAAGGAATAAGTAAAACTTTAGAACAGGCTGGATTTAGATGAATACATCTGCCAGAGATTCTGATTTGTTTTTTAGACTTTAATGTCATTGGCCCAGATGATTTCAATCTGAAGTTAATTGTCAACTGATGGGAACAGGCAAAGGAACTTAAGTTCTGCAATTTTTACTTCAGACTCCATTTTACCTAAGCTGACCAACTCCCTCTCTAACCAACAATAGTTCCCCCAAAACATACCTGTTACCACCCCCCCACACTGTAAGCAACAATAGTTTCCCAAAGCATAATCCCCGTTCCTAACAACGGAAAGAAGAAATGAATTTGATTGGTTGCACAAAAACATTTACATTCAATGTCAGCTGACAATGATGGAACACTTGGGAAATCCCTGAGTTCTGATTGGTAAGAATTATAACTGTAACTTGGCTCAGATACTTGCAATTTTTGTGCTTATACACCCTGCTTCTGCCTCTGCTTGGGGCTGCCAGAAGAAACAAGACTTCCGAATCCTTATCTGGTAGCCCTGATTGATTAGCAACTATCCTTATGATGTGAATAATAAAAGATGTTGCTGTTTCATGAGCACACTAGTGTACTTCTCTCCCTTTCCTCATGGTCCACAATGGACATGGTGTAACACAAAATTAATTGAGATTGAAATGCTATTAATCACTTAGAATCATATAGACAGAAAACAACTCTGGCCAAGGAAGAAAGCAGGCTAACTGCAGACCTTCACCTCTCCTTCTGCTGCTGCAAATTAAATCACTCAGTCTCATGCTCAGCTCTGTAACAGAACACCTACTTCAGCCTCCCTTCCCCTGCTCTCATCTCCAGTGGATCCCATAGATCTTCCCCCCAACTCCAGCAGGGACTTCCTGAGAACCCATAGGTCACTCATGCCAGGGAAGCAGGTAGGCTAACTACAGATCCTCTCCTCTCCCTCCATTTCTCCAAGGCTAATCCTCCAGTCTTATCCTGAGCTCTGTAAGACATCTTCTGCTGTGTCCTCTCTCAATACCTACCCCCATTCCCAGGGGACTAACTAAGCAGGTACTGGTGGATCACTCTGCTTTTCTCCCTCTTTGAAGCACCCCCCCCAACCTCCATTTCATCTTCATTCCTAACTAACAGATCCCAATACCCAACAACACATTTTACCTGGAATTCCCAGGCACCACACCTATCAGGTCTCCAGAAATTTTTCCTACAGACAACACACAGCCACCACAATCTTTTAATAACCAAAGAGGAAACCAAAAACCAAGGGGAAAAACCCACCCAAAAAAAGATTGGACCAGAGCATCTAGAGTTTCAATCTTCCACCAAATACTACTGGCAAAAAAGTCAATGAAATGATTCCTAACGATATTCTGCTTAACTCATAGATTGGTACCTAGCCCAACCCAACGGTCACCAGAGAAACATCATCCAACAACCGATGGGAGCAGATGCAGAGACCCGCAGCCAAACACTAGGTGAAAGCCATGGGAACCCTGAAAAAGAGGAAGAGGGATTCTAGGAATCAGAGGGTCAAAGACTCCACAAGCACACGACCCACAGAATCAACTAAGCAGGAGGGCTCACAGGGACTCACAGAGACTGAAGCCACAATCACTGACCTTGTATGGGTCTGAACTAGGTCCTCTGCATATATGTGATGGTTGTACAGTGTGGTGTTCTTAGGTCTTCTTGTGAGACTCTTTACAGTGGGATTGGGGCCATCTCTGATGCGTTTGCCCACACTTGGGACCCTTTTCCTTCTTCTGGGTTGCCTCAGCCAGCCTTGATGTGAGAGTTTGTGAAAAACAAATGAATGACAATCTTCTCAATCCCAGATGCCTAGATTAGATGCCACAGTAAAAACACAATAGATGACAGCCAGAGCAATATGTCTCCATCAGAGCCCAGCAACCTTACCACAGCATGAGCTGAATATGCCAACATACTGAAATGCAAGTAAAAGACATTAAAACAACCTTTATGGATATGATCAAGGTCCTTAAAAAAGAAACAAATAAATCCCTTAAAGAAAACTATGTAAACACACAACAAAAAAACCAGTGGAAGGAAATGAATAAAACCATACAACACATGAAAGTGGAAATAGAATCAATAAAGAAACCCCAAATTGAGGGAAATGTGCAAAGGAAAAGTTTAGGAACATAAAAAAGAACCACAGAGGCAAGCCTTACCAACAGAATACAACAGATGGAAGAATCTTAGGCCTTGAAGACATGATAGAGAAAGTGGATACATTGGTTAAAGAAAAATGTTAAATCTAATAAATTCCTAGAACAGAACACCCAGGAAATCTGGGACATTGTGAAAAGACCAAATCTAAAAATAATAGAAATAGAGGATGCAGAGAAAACCACAAGACAAAGGCACAGAAAATATTTTCAACAAAATAATAGAAGGAAATTTCTCTAATTACTAAAGAAGGAGTTTTTGTAAGGCAAAGGACACTATCAATAGGACAAAATGGTAGCCTACAGAATGGGAAAAGATCTTCACCAACCCTGCATCCAAAGGAATTCTAATATCCAACATATACAAAGAACTCAAGGAATTAATCACCAACAAACCAAATAATCCAATTAGAAAATGGGGTACAGAGATAAACAGGGAATTCTCAACAGGTCTAATGACCAAGAATCAGTTAAGGAAATGTTCAGCATCCTTAGTTATCAAGGAAATGCAAACCCAAATGACTCTGAGATTCCATTTTATACCCATCAGAATGGCTAAGATCAAAAACTCAAGGGGCAGCTCATACTGGTGAGGATGTGAAGCAAGGGGAACACTCTTCCATTGCTGGTGGGAGTACAAACATGTACAACCACTTTGTAAAGCAATCTGGCAGTTTTTCTGAAGACTGGGAATAGCTCTACCTCAAGACCCAGCCATACCATTCCTGAGCATATACCCAAAAGATACCACATGGACACTTCCTCAACTATGTTCATAGCAGCTTTATTCATACTATCCAGAAACTGGAAACAACTTAGGTATCCCTCAACAGAAGGATGGATATTTTTTAATGTTGTACATTTACACAATGGAGTATTAGTCAGCTATTAAAAACAAGGACATCATGAAATTTGTAATCAAATAGATGGAACTAGAAAATAGCATCCTGAATGAGGTAACCCAGACCCAGAAAAACATGCATGGTATGTACTCACTTATAGGTGGATATTAGCCATAAACTACAGGATAACCATGCTGCAATCTTCAGACCTAAAGAAACTAAATAACAAAGAGGACCCAAGGGAAGGTGCTTGAATCTTACTCAGAAGGAGAAATAAAATAGACATCATAATTGGATTGAGGGAGGGAACTGGGTGGGAAAGGGGGTGAGGAGATGCAGGGCTGAGAGAGAGAATAGAAATCATGTGAGGGGGCATCTCTGGGACAAGCCAGAGACCTGGGATTGGGGAGGCTTCCGGGAGTCTATGGGGGTGACCCTAGCTGAGACTCCTAGCAGTGGGCGATGTAGAGCCTGAAGTGGCCACCTTCTGTATCCAGGTGGGACTTCCAATGGAGGGAGGTGAACACCAATCCACCCATAAAACCTTCGACCCAAAATTTGTCCTGCCTACAAGAAGTGCAGGGATAAAGATGGAACAGGGATTGGGGGAATGGCCAACCAATGACTGGCCCAACTTGCATCCCATGCCATAGGAGAGAGTCAACCGCTGAGACTACTAATGATACTCTGCTATCCTTGCAGACAGGAGCCTAGCACAACTGTCCTCTGAGAGGCTTCATCCAGCAGCTGAAGGAAACAGATGCAGAGACCAACAGGCAAACAATAGGCAGAGCTCAGGGAGTCTTGCGGAAGAGTGGATGGAAGGATTGAGGGAGCTGTTGGGGTCAAGAACACCACAAGAGCCAGATGTGATGGTGCACACCTTTAATCCCAGCACTCCAGAGGTAGAAGCACGTGGATCTCTGTGAGTTCAAGACAGCCTGGTCTACAAAGCAAGTTTCAGGACAGTTAGTACTATTACACAGAGAAACTCTATCTCAAAAACCAGAAAAGAAAAAAAAGAATACCACAAGAAGACCTAAGACCCATGGGGGCTCTTAGAGGCTGAACTACCAACCAGTGACCATGCACAGGCTGGACCTAAATCTCGTACACATATGTAATTGATGGGCAGCTTATTCTTCATGTGGGTCCCCTAACAATTGGAATGGGGACTTTCTCTGACTCTGTTGCCTGATTTTTTATCCCTTTCCACTAGCTGCACTGATTTGTCTGGCCTCTGTGGGAGAGGATGTACTGTCTTGCTGTGATTTGGTTAGCTAGGGATAATTAGTACCCATGTTGGGCCCTTCCCAACTCTGAAGAAGGGAAGAGAGAGTAGAGGGGGGCATGAGGTTGGGACTAGAAGGAGAGGAGGGAGGGGGTTGCAATCAGGATGTAAAGTCAATAAAAAACAAAACAAAGAAAGTATTAAAAACTACAAGGGAAAAATACCAAGTAACGTATAACAGCAGACCTATTAGAATTACACCTGAATTCTCAATGGACATTCTAAAAGCCAAAAAAGCCTGGAGACTCAAAGAGACTATAAACCACTATGCCCATAAAACTTTCTGTTATCATAGGTGGAGAAAGTAAGACATTCCATGATAAAAACCACAGTTAAGTAGTATCGATCTATAAATCCAGCCCTACATAGGTGCTATAAGGTAAATTCTAACTTAAAGAGGTTAACTTCATACCAAAAAAAAAAAAAAAACAAATACAGGGAATAAATAATCTCAAAAAACACTACAATGGAGATGTAACCTGAAGTAATAAAAAATAAGCAAAGCATGTACACACACACACATACACACACAAACACACACACACACATACACACACACATCACCACCACCACCACCCCCAACAACAACAACAAAATGAAATGGGTCAACAATCATAGGTCATTGCTATCTCTCAACACCAATTGTGTCAATTCTCCAATAAAAAGACATAGACTAACACATGGATGTAAAAACAGGATCCATCTTTGTGCTGCAAATAAGAAACACACTCTAACATTAAGGATAGACATCACCTCAGGGTAAAGGTTTGGAAAAAGATATTCCAAGCAAATGGACCTAAGAAACAAGCTGGTGTGGCCATTTTATTATCTGACAAAATAGATTTCAAACCAAAACAGAAAAGATAGGAAAGGATACTGCATACTCATCAAAGGAAAAATCCATCAGGAGGATATTTCAATTCTTAATATCTATGCCCCAAACACAAGGGCAGCCACAGTTGTAATAGAAACATTACTACTGCCTACTTAAATCACATACTGACACTCACACACCGAAGTGAGGGACTTCAATACCCAATTCTCACCATTAGACAGGTCATCCAGAATAAGAAAATAAAGAAGAAAAGAAAGGGGGAAAATCAAAGCAGAGAAATGTGAGAACTAATTGAAGTTTTAAACCAAATGTACCTAACAAATATTGACAGAACATCTTACCCCCAAAAAAATAAACTATATTCTCAGCACCTCATGAAACTTTTTCTAAAATTGACCACATATTCAAATACAAAGCAAGTCTCAACAAATACCAGAAAATCAAAATAACATCCTACATTCTATCTGATCATTGTGGTGGTTGGGCAAAGTCCCTGCAGGTGTCATACAGAAAAGCACACCCCATGAATGAATGATAAGAATGAAAAACCAGTGCAGATTGACTTTGTCAGCCTGGACCAGTTTTTAGGGAGTCTAATGCCAGGTGGTTCATATATTTAACAGGTTGTCAGCATATTTAACACAGTACCACTTGGGAAAAGGTTTCCAGACAACAATTAGTCCAATTTGATGTGCACAATAAAGCTTAAGATATGAATACATAGAAACTCCTTTACAAAGCACATGTGATCATGAGGGTGGGTTTTATAGATAAAAGGCCTAGGATCTACTGTGGTCTCTGGGCAAGATAGTATAGAGATGAACAGGCTATAAGATGCATATGGCATCTCCTTAAAGATTGGTAAAGGTCTAGGGAGGGAAGAGTCTGGTATTATTACTGGATAATTTTGGTGATGTATGCCTCTTTAACAAAAGGTGGGTGAGGTGAGGTCTGCCTCCACACAGAGCAAAAAATAGTCACCAGGTCCTTAACAAAATCCACTCTCAGCTTTATGTACAGGAAAACAGGTATTTTATCACCTTTATTGAAAAGAGGTCCCTGTGTGTTTCACATTTATAGTTTCTCAAGTGATCTGTGGGCACAAGGACCTTTGTACCCCCAACAGACCATCGCAGATAAAAGCTGGCTATCAACACCAGCAGAAACAATAGAAAACTTACAAGTTCATGGTAACTGAGCGATTATCTATAATGGAAAATAGGTCAAGACAGAAATCAAGAAAAAAATCAGAGACTTTCTAGAACTGTATGAAAACAACACGCCTAAACATATAGAACACAATGAAGGCTCTTCTAAGAGGAAAGTTCATAGCACTAAGTACCTACATTAAAAATTGAAGAGGACGCATATTAGCAATTTAACAGTATTCCTGAAAGCTCTAAAACAAAAAGAAACAATCACACCCAAAATGAGTAGAATTCAAGAAATAATCAAACACAAGTCTAAAATCAATAAAATAGAAACAATAAATAATACAAAAATATCAATGACACAAAGAGTTGCTTCTTTGAGAAAATCAGTAAGATCAACACACCCTTATTCAAATTAACTAAAAGGTGGAGAGAGATAATCCAAATTAACAAAATTAGAAAGGAAAAGGAGGATATCAAAACAGACACTGAGGATATTCAGAGAATTATAAAGGCACAGTTTAAAAACCTATAATCCACCAAATTGGAAAATCAAAAAAGGATATTTTTATAGAAACCACATACCCAAGTTAAATCAAAATCAGATAGCAACTTAAAGAGGTATATAATCCCTACTAAAATAAAACAGTAATTAAAGGTCTCCCAACAAAAAAATATCTTAGGGCCAGATTGTTTAAGCATACAATTCTATCAGACTTTCAAAGAATAGTTAATGTTAATACTACTCAAATTATTCTACCAAATAGCAACAGAAGGAACATTACCCAATTTGCTTCATGAGGCCCCACTTACCCTGGTACCTAAGCCACATAAAGACTCAACAAAGAAAGAGAATTACAGGTCAATTTACCATATGAATATAGATGCAAAAATATTCAATAAAATACTTGCAAACTGAATCCAAGAACACATAAAAAAGATCATCCATCATAATCAAGTAAGCTTCATCCCTGAGATGTAAGGATGATACAACATATGTAAACTGATAAATGTAGTCTACCATATAAACACACTCAAAAGACAAAACCAACCATATGATCATCTCATTAGATGCAGAAAAGGTTTTAGACAAAATCTAACACCTGTTCATCATAAAAGTCCTGGAGAGCCGGGTGTGGTGGCGCATGCCTTTAATCCCAGCACTTGGGAGGCAGAGGCAGGCGGATCTCTGTGAGTTCGAGGCCAGCCTGGTCTACAAAGCAAGTCCAGGACAGCCAGGGCTGTTACACAGAGAAACCCTGTCTCGAAAAGCCAAAAAAAAAAAGTCCTGGAGAGATTAGGGATAAAGGGACATACCTCAATACAATAAAGGCACATTACAGGAAGCCCATAGCCAACCTTAAATGGGGAAAAACTCAAAGAAATTTGACTAAAATCAGGAACAAAACAAAGTTATTCATGCTCTCCATATCTATTCAGTATAGTACTTGAAGTCTTAGCTCTAGCAATAAGACAACTTTAGGAGATCAAGGGGATAAAAATTTGAAAGGAAGTTAAAATATCTTTATTTGCAAATGATATATGAGTAACCCCAAAAACTCCAACAAGAATTTTCTACAGCTGATAAACACTTTCAGCAAAGTAACTGGATACAAAATCAACTCATGAAAATCAATAGCCCTCCTATGAACAAATGACAAATGGATTGAGAAAGAAATCAGGGAAACAATATCTTTCACAATTGCCGCAAATAATATGAAGTATCTTGGAGTATCTCTTACCAAGCAAGTGAAAGTCTTCTATGATAAAAACTTCAAGTCATTGAAGAAAGAAATTGAAGACGATATCAGAAGATGAAAAGGTCTGCCATGCTCATGGATTGGTAGGATTAACATAGTAAAAATGGACATCTTACCAAAGCAATTTATAGATTCAATGCAATGTCCATCAAATTTTTAACAAAATTCATGGCACATCTTGAAAGGACAAGTTTTAGCTTCATATGGAAACACACACACACACACACACACACACACACACACAAAGATAGCTAAAACAATCCTACATAACAGAAAGAATTGCTACAGGTATCATCAACCCTCATTTCAAGTTGTACTACAGAGATATGCTAATAAAAACAGCATGATGTTATAAAATCAGACATGTTGATTAATGGAATTGAACTGAAGACTCATACATAAATTCACATAGCTATGGACACCTGTTTTTTGATAAGGAAGCCAGAAACACACTGGAAAACTCCCGGAGCCTGCCAGTAAGACCCGGAGTCGTTGACCCGGGGAACAAAGATTAAGAAATCAAGAAACAAAAAAGTTAAGGCTGAGATAAGAATAAATGAAGATGAAGCACGTGATCAGGAGGACTGCTGTTAACTCTTGCAACAACAGCAACCTTGTTTATTATGCAGCCGTTTTTATAAGTTGAGCAAACAAGTTATGTTCAGTACAGAGAAGTTTGATTCAGTTTCCATAGCAACACAATCACAAAGGCAGAGCAAACTGTTCTATTGATTACAATTAACAATCAGTCAACTAGAATATGATATCCTCCCCTTCTGTCCCCAGAGGACTCAGTAGTCTGAAATACAATAGACACGAGGAACTTGGCATGTAAAAATGCATTTATGTCAAAGGGCTCAAGGAAGCATGTTATCAGAACATACTGACATTGTATAGAGAATGTGAAGTCTACCAAGCAAGTCAAGCTGAGAAAGTGAAGCCAGTCATTACCAGCCTGAGAAGGTGAAGTCAGCCAAGCCAATCAGCCATAACCAGGCTAAGAAAAATTTCTCTCAAGGCAGCCTTTCTAAAATCCACATGGCTATCCACAGAAAATGGACAGCATAGTCAATGAATGATGCTCATTAAACTGGATGACTGCATGTAGATGAATCCAAATAGACCCATACTTATTACCCTGCAAAAAACTGATGGATCAAAGACCTCAACATAAAGCCAGATACAAAACCAGATAGAACAGAAAGTAGGGAATAGCCTTTTTTTCATTCTTTTTTTTCCTTTATTTTTTATTTCTTCAAGTTACATCTCAATCGCAGTCCCCTCCCTATTCCCCCTCCAGTCCCACCCTCCCACCCTCAACCCCCCATCCTCTTCCCTTTTTTTTCTTTTAAGTTTAAGGTATATCTTATTTCCCCCTACAGTTTATCCTTTCAGTCCAACAAATGGCTCTTTCTCTTATAATAATAAATACAATACAGTACAACAGAGGTAATTAGGCCACAGTTATGAGGGTTATGTGGCTTAACGTACATAAAATAAAAATAAAAATTAAAAATAAGAAGTCTATGTCCAAGTTCCCTTTTGTGTGTTAGTTGTAGTATTGATACCTTCTACTATATAGCTAAAATCCTACTATAAGTGAATAGCCATATGTGTCCTTCTGAGTCTGGGTTAGTTCACTCAGGATGAGCTTTTCTAGTTCCATCCATTTGGCTGCAAATTGCATAATTTCATTGTTTCTGATAGCTGAATAATATTCCATTGTGTAGATGTACCACAGTTTTTAACCCATTCTTCGGTTGAGGGACATCTGGGTTGTTTCCAGTTTCTAGCTATTACAAATAAGGCTCCTATGAACATAGATGAGGAAACTTCCTTATGATTCCGTGAAGAGGCATTTGGGTGTATACCCAGAAGTGGTATGGCTGGGTCCTGAGGCAGAGCTATTCCAAGTTTTCTAAGATATCGCCAGAAGGACCTCCATAGTGGTTGCACAAGCCTGCACTCCCACCAGCAATGGAGTAGGGTACCCCTTTCTCCACACCCTCGCCAGCATGTGCTGTCATTTGAGTTTTTGATCTTAGCCATTCTGATAGGTGTGAGATGGAATCTCAGAGTCGTCTTGAGTTGCATTTTTCTGATGATTAAGGATGTTGAGCATTTCTTCAAGTGTCTATCAGCCATTAGGGATTCCTCCTTTGTGAATTCTCTATTTAGCTCTGTCCCCCATTTTTTGATTGGATTATTTGGTTTCTTGGCATTTAATTTCTTGAGTTCTTTGTAGATTTTGGATATTAGCCCTCTGTCAGATGTGGGGTTGGTGAAGATTTTCTCCCAGTCTGTAGGCTGCCGTTTTGTTCGTATGACAGTGTCCTTTGCCTTATAGAAGCTTTTCAGTTTCATGAGGTCCCATTTATTGATTGTTGATCTCAAGTCCTGAGCTGTTGATGTTCTGTTCAGGAAGTTGTCGCCTGTGCCAATTAGTTCGAGGGTTTCTCCCACTGTATCTTCTAGTAGATTTAGTGTGACCAGCCTTAAGTTAAGGTCTTTGATCCACTTGGACTTAAAAGTTTTGTACAAGGTGATAAGTATGGGTCTAACTTCATTCTTTTACAAATGGACATCCAGTTGGACCAGCACCATTTGTTGAAGATGCTGTCCTTCTTCCATTGTGTCGTTTTGGCTTCTTTGTCAAAAATTAGGTGGCCGTAAGTGTGTGGGTCTATTTCTGGATCTTCAATTCGATTCCATTGATCTACTGGTCTGTTTCTATACCAATACCATGCTGTTTTTATAACTATTGCTCTGTAGTACAACTTGAAATCTGGGATGGTAATACCTCCAGATGTTTTTTTTTTTATTGTACAGGATTGATTTAGCTATTCTAGGCTTTTTGTTGTTCCATAAGAAATTGAGACTAGCTCTTTCCAAGCCTATAAAAAATTGTGTTGGTATTTTGATAGGAATTGCATTGAATCTATATATTGCTTTTGGTAGGATGGCCATTTTTATTTTATTTTATTTTATTATGTTGATCCTACCTATCCATGAGCATGGGAGATCTTTCCATCTTCTAAAGGCCTCTTACATTTCTTTCTTCAAGGGCTGGGAATAGCCTTTAATTAATTGACACAGGAAAAGATTTTCTGAACAGAACACCATTAGCACAGGCACTAAGATCAACAATTAATAAGTGGGACCTCATGAAACTGAGAAGCTTCTGCTTTCAAAGGACACCATTAGTTTAACAAAACAGTAGTCTACAAAAATGGGGAAAAAACATTTACCAACTACACATCTGATAGAGGACTAATATCCAAAATATACCAAGAACTTAAAAAAATAGATATCAAGAAAACAAATAGCCCTATTAAAATGAGGTACAATTCTAAACAGAGAATTCTCAAAGAGGAAACTCAAATGGCTAGGAAACACTTAAAAGAAATCTTTACCTCTCACTGCCCAGGCAGCTAGAAGACTCCCAAACAAGCACTGCCCTTGGATCCACAGTCCTGGGAAAGCAGGTGACATTAATGGATAAAAAATAAAAATAAACAAATATGTGATGGTGAGATAAGGAAAGATGGAAAATGGAGTGGTGTGTGTGCTATGGAGAGTGGTGGAACTGAAGGTGACATGGCAGGGACAAGTGAAATAGAGGGTTGAGGTCCACATGCTGTTAATTACCCAGTAAAGTCTGCAAGATGGTGTACTTGGAGCCTGGAGCTTATGCAGAAACAGACTCAGTATCTGAACCTGCAGCTCAGCTGCAGGATCCCCATGGCTCTGGGCAGCAATAAAAGTCCAAGATGAAGAAAGGCTTACCTCCTGGATTGGACCTCCTCGAAGGGTCACCAAGGTCCTTGAAGCTACCAGAGGCCATATTGGTGACTGTGGCCCATACTACTGTCCCAGGACACAATGAGGCCTGAGAGCATGTGGACATATGCAGTTGGTGATGTCCTCAGGCTTCGCTGCCTGGGGGGCTGTCCTGATGTGAGTGACATATGTTGCTATGTGAGGTCATGGTGAGACTCATCGCCTGTGCTGTTGCTGAGGGCCATGAATCAGCCAGTAGTCCTGATCAGCCAAGGGTTGTATGAATTCCTGTAGCCCCTGCTAAAACTTTAGCTCATGTACTGGAGAGATTGTTTAGAGGTTAAGAGCACTGACTGCTCTTCCAGAGGTCCTGAGTTCAATTCCCAGCAACCATATAGTAGCTCATAACCATCTATAGCAAAATCTGGTGTCTCTTCTGGCTTGCAAGCATACATGCAGAGAGAACACTATATACATAATAAATTTTAAAATTTTTTAAGTTAAAAAAAACTGGAGCTCATGTGGATGTCTGTGGTCTGAGCTGCTGCCTGAAGCCATATTAATATCTGAGGGTGTAGGAGAGCTGGCTCTACCCATAGTTGACTCCAAATGTGGCATAGGTGCAACAGAGCTATCCTTACCACTCACCAGCAGCCACACAGCTCTCCTCAATTGATGGCTTCTGGCATGGATACAGGCAGAGAAAGACTCATCCTCCCTCCAGGAGCTGGCCACTAGGAATTTGACCAAGTTTCAGTGTGTTCATGGACAACACAAAATGGACTTGACTTTTTTCATTTTCTTTCTCTTTATTTTTCTTTAGAGGGGAGGTTATGGAGGAAGGGGTGTGGACAGGTAAAGAATGAGAGATGAACAAGATTGGGATGCATGATGTGAGATTCTCAAATAATCAATTAAAACAAAGAACGATTTATTCACCATTTTTAGGCATCAGGGAAATGTAAATCAAAACTACTTTGACATTTCATCTTATACCCATCAAAATGGCTAAGATGAACAAAACAAGTAACAGCTTATGTCAGGATATGGAGTAAGAGGAACACGGCTGGTGGGAGTGTAAACTTGTATAGGCACTATGGAAATGAATGTAATGGTTCTTCAGGAAGATGGGAATCAACCTGCCTGAAGATCCAGATAAACCACTCTTAACAATGTACCCAAAGGATGCTTCATCCTACCACAGAGACACTTACTCAACCATGTTCACTGATGCTATTTCATAATAACCAAAAATTAGAAAAAAAAACTAGATGTCCCTCAACAGAAGAATGGATAATGAAAAGGGGGTACACTTATCCAGTGGAGTATTACTCAGTCATTTTTAGTGAAATCATAAAATTTGCAGGAAAATAGATGAAATTAGAAAAAAGTCATCCAGAATGAGATATCCCAGACCCAGAAAGACAAATATGGCATGTATTCACTTATATGTGGAGAATAGTGGTTAAGTCCATGATAACCAAGCTGTGATTCAAAAACCACAGAGGGTAGGTATAGAGTAAGGGACTAGAGGGAACAGATACATCTCATTAGGAGAGGGAACTAGAATATATATTTATGGATACATGCATGGGGGTGGGGGCTCTAGAATGAAAGGATCAAGTAGGGGAGGAGGAGGTGGGAAGGAGGCTGTGGGAAGTAATATGGAGAGAGTCAGCTAAAAATTAAGGGACATTTAAGGAGTAGTCCTTGTATAGAAACCTATACATCTATAGAAACCTAATACAGTAGAAACTTCCTAAAATATACATATATATAAAGATGATATAAATGAAATCTTCAAATAATAGGGGAGACAAAGTCTCAGCTGGTCATCTAAAGAAGCTTCCAGTACCAGGATCAAGTTATATCTAATTGAGCTGTTAGCTAAATGGCTCTGTGGAAATCCCCAAACAACCAAGGCTGTTACCAAGACTATACATTACTCTCTACAAACTGACAGCAAAGTCCCATTGCTGAAGAGAACAGCTACGCAATTCATTGAACATGGAGATGTCCAGCTGGTACCTACACAAAACCATCATCCCTACATTCTAGTGTCTTTGGTACATGAAAATACCCTGCACACTATCAAAAGAGAAATGCAAACACCAAGCCAGCCTCAAAACTTTAACTGCAATGGTATACTACATATAAGATATGGTAGGGCACACGCCTTTAGTTCCAGCACTAGGGAGGCAGAGGCAGGTGGATCTCTGTGAGTTTGAGGCCAGCCTGGTCTACAAAGGGAGTCCAGGACAGCCAGGGCTACTACACAGAGAAACCCTGTCTTGAAAAAAAACAAAATAAACAAACAAAACAAAGATATGCTAGGGCAATGGTGGCACAAAGCAACTGATCTGACTTATGTACCACTTCTTGAAATGAAATCCACACTCTACAGTGCTTGTGTGATCAGGAACCTGAGACCAGATAGCTCAGGAACCTAGGGAAATATCAAATAAGATTTGTCTGAAAAAGAAAAAAAATGTGATAAAATTACCACTAGTAATATTCTGTTATACTAATAGATCAATGCCTTGTTCAACCATCATCACAAAACTTTCTCCTGCAACAGATGGGAACAAATATAGAGACCCATAGCCAGACATTTTGCATCAAATGAGGGACCTGGAAACATTCAGCCCTTGAAACACTCAAATCCCTCCACTCAGCTCAGGAAACTCCATGGAAGAGGATGTAGAAAGAATGTAAGAGCCAGAGGGGGTGAGGGACACCAAGAAAACGAACCCCCCCCCAAATCAACTTTATCAGTGCTCATATGACCTCACAGAGAGGGAAGTAGTATTCATGGGGCCTGCATGGGTCTGCTCTAGGTCTTCTGCATTTATATTATGGTTTCCAGTTTAGCGTTTTTATGGAACTCCTGAGAGTGCAAACGAGTGGGTCTCTGACTCTTGTGCCTTCTCATTGACTCTTTTTCTTCTGTTGATTTGTCTTCTCTAACTTTGATGTGATAGTTTTTTTAACTCTTATTATATTTCATTTTTGAATGAATGAATGAATGAAAGCTTATACACTAGGGTAAAAGTTAACAATTGAACTGTCATTTATACCTGCTGGGAGAGGGTAAATCTGTTTTCTTGAATGACCCTGAGTACATCAACTACTCCAGGACAGGTCTCATGTTCAGGGTTAGTTGAGCAAGATATAATGGACTCAACAGTTTTTTTGAGTGCTTTTATCTGGTTACAGGATTTTTTTTTCCTTTTTGTGTGTAATATTTTGTTTTCTAGGTTTAGGGGGGTTTGTTGTAGTATTGGGCTTTGGTTTGTTTTACTGAAAAAGACATAATGTTGGATGGATAAGGGTGGAGAGGATCTGAAAGGACTTGGGGGAAAGGAAGAATTGATCAATATATATTTAAATTTTGCTTTAAATAATAAAAAAATATTTTTTTAAAAAATCAAGACAAAAAGTAGCAAAGGTTCACAGAAATGTCTCCAATTTTATATTTTATCAAACACCACAAATATTGGTGGTGTTCTGGCTTCTTTTGATAGTAAAAGAGATTTTTTTTTTGTTGTTTTTCAAGACAGGGTGTCTCTGTCTTGCCCTGGCTGTCCTAAAACTCACTCTGTAGACCAGGCTGGGTTTGAACTCACAGAGATCCACCTGCCTCTGCCTCCCAAGTGCTGGGATTAAAGGTGTGCACCACCACGGCCGGCGATATTTTTTTTAAATCTCATCATCACATATGACATCATATATCCTCACCATACTACTGAGACATGCACAACATGCCTTTTTAAGTGCCTTTTAAAGTAGCATACACTCTAGATGCCCTGGTAAGTCACATGCATTCTAGAGGAGGGGTTAAACTCTGCAAAAATTTACAGAAGTAGAGCTTGAGATGTCATATGTTATATACTTGGGTTCATCCCCAGTACTGAAAGCAAAAAATAATTAATTAATTAAAGGCCTGGAAAGGTGGTACAGCAGTTAAAGGTGCTTGTTGACCTGAATTTGATCCCTTGGACCCACATGGTGGAAAAGAAGAACTGACTCCAATAAGTCATCTTCTGACCGCCACATATATGTCACAGGACATGTACACTAATGCAGGCATGTGCACACACACACTAAATAAATAAATTTTTTAAAAATTGCGAATAACAGCTATCAGAAACAAAGAAATCATGCAATTTTCTGCCAAATGAATGGAACTAGAAAAGCTCATCCTGAGTGAGCTAACCCAGACCTAAAAAGATGCACATGACATCTATTCACTTATAACTGGATTTTAGTCCTATATTACAGGATAACTATCCTACAACCAACAGACTGAAAGGAACAGGAACATGGACTTCGTTACCTGTTAGTGAGACACTTTGCCCTAGTGTAGCTGCCATGTAGGCCCCCAGTACAAGAGGAAACTCTCGGCCCTCATATGACTGCTGAACTGAAGGAGGCTGAGATGTGGGGCAACCCACCTCAGAGGAGTAGGATAAGTGGGAGAGGGGGTAGAAGGTGAGAGGGTGGGACCAGGAGGGGAGGGAGGGGGTTGTGATGGAGATGTAACTTGAAGTAATAAATAAATGTAATGAAATTTATTGAGCAATAAAAATTAAAATGTAAGAAGCTATAGTCTCAGTGAGTTTAAGAGGAAATTGGATGTTAGGGCACCTTAAGTTAGTCTCAAGTAAATGAAAGTGTTGTTTCTGCTCTACTGTATTCTACCACTGTGGGAGCTTCAATAAGAAAGCCCTCCACTGGTTCAGGTATTTAAATACTTGATCTCCAGTTAGTGGCACTGTTTAGAGAGGTTTAGGTGGTACAATATTACAAAATGAAATATGTCACTAGAAATATGCAGATGTAAATAGTTTATAGCCTTGCTCTACTTCCTTCTCATTCTGTTTCACGCTTGCATTTAAAAATACAATCTCTAAGTTTTCTGTTCCTTCCACTATGGCTGCCACCTGTTGCTACATGTTGGAGCTACCTTGATAGTTGCTGTTCATCTGATCCAAAGCTCTTATCCTCCTGGAATCATAAGCCAAAATAACTGTTAAGTATGTTTCCTTTGCTCATGATATTTTATCTAAGCAACACAAAAATAACTAAAATAGAAGTTTGTACCAGGTTGGGATGTTGTTGTGATGAACCTGATCATGTTGGGGTTTTGGGGGGCAGGGGGTGGTTTTGTTTTTGTTTTTAGAAGAATGTGAAAGATTCTGGAACTTTGGACTAGAAAAGTAGTTGAATGCTGTAAAGAGAGCTTACTAGACCACCTAAGATAGAGCTAGAAGAGAGTAGTGCTGAGAACAAAGTGACCTGTTGCGGCCCAACTCAAGAGAGTTCAGAGAGAAACAAGGACTTCAGTAGCAACTAAGCTATCAGTCATTCTTGTGAAGTGTTGATAACAAGCGTGGCTGCCTTCTTCCCTTGTCCTAAGAATTTGCCTGGATATAAATTTTTAAATACCATACTAAATTATTTGGCAGAGAAAATTCAAAGACATCATAACATTGAATCTGTGGTGTTATTATTGATATCACTTGTGTTGGCATAATGTTATTGTACACTGTGTAAAGCTTACCCTTGTATTATTCAAATGGTGATTTCTCTATCCCACTATCTTGTTTCTGTAATTGGAGTTAGATCAATATAAATTAGATTTAGTGAATATCTAGGGGCTTCTGATATATTCTCTTAAAAGGGGGTAGGAAGATCAGCCTGGCACCTGTGAGCACTTGGCATGGCAGCATATGGACTAAAAAGAGGGTTTATGGCTTGATATTATTTTCAACTGCTAATAGCCTTGCAAAGAGGGCAGAGCCATGATTAGGCTGAAGACAGGTGAAATGAGGAGAGACCCTATTTAAGGAAGAAGTGGGTGGAGCCCAGGAGTTCCCACAATAGAGATGATGAGAAGCAAGATGGCTTGTATCATTTGATGGAGAAAATCAAGGCAAACTGAAAAGCTGATCTCAAACAGAGAAGTAAAAATGTAGTCAGCTTTCCCTGAGGCGGAAAGAAGCTGGTGAGCAGAGATGGCATCAGCAAGGCAGTAAAAAGCCAAGGACTAAACCCTGTGGCACAGCTTTTCCCCTGAGGGGTTCAACCAGTTCAAACAGCAGCCTGAATAGAACTTCAGTCAGCCCCAACTACTTCAGCAGAGTGGCTAAGTGGCTAATACAAACTGACCAAGTAGGTCTATGGGCAGCTGAGGCTCCAGAGAGAAGAAATCCTCAAGCCTCATTTAAAGTGAAGCTGCCAGAACAATGTAATAGCCAATTTACCCTAAAGGACCTATATCTGAGGTGTTCTTAAGGAAAGACTGTTGACTAAGTGCCATAAAGGATCTACTCCTGAGGTGTTCCTGATGACTGAGGACCTGCCCCAGAGACTGTATTTTTCTAAAAGATTAGAGTTAGTTGTTAGAAAATAGGCATTTATAATTATTAGTAGGGTTAGCTGTTAGGAAACAGGGATTTATAGTTATTCTTAGGGCTAGTTGTTAGGTAATAAGTGTTTATAATTGGTATAAGTGCCTATAGTTATTAATAAATATACTTGCTATTAAAATTTCAACTTCAGGTTTCAATCTGGACATAGCCTTGTTATGTTTATTCTAGGAATCTCCTGTCTCAAGTTTGTGTAAACATTGCTTGCCATTTATTCTCTGTCTTGTCAATAAAAAGCTGGCCAGTCAATACTGGGCAATAGAAAGAATAGGGTGAGACTTCTGATTCCAGGAAGCTGGGAGAAAGAGAAGAAGTGAAGGATTTGGCCATGAGGAGAGGTCCAAGAAACATCATGAGAAAAGACCTGGAGCAGAGAAGGCCATAAATGTAAGCATTATGGGGATTTGGGCTGGGAAGTGACTAGGAAATCTTAGAGGATTAGGATAGATTTATAATGCCCAGATAGTGTGCTTCAAAGCTAATTAAATAAATCATAGTCTGTCTGTGTTATTACTTGGGAACTATCAAGGTTAAAGAAAAAATGCAGACTTATTAATTTCCTTTTTATTATTTATGTTACATTTATATATAATATACATTTTTATTTATATGATATATACATGAAAATATATTACATTTATATTAATAGTCATTTTACACAGCTGTGCAGTTCTACAGTAAAAAAAATAACAAGTATAGCAGAAAGAAGTACAAAATGTACAGTTTGGAAAGAAAAAGAATATTAGAAAGCTTAATGTTACAGCCACGGTGGGAAGAGAGGATGCAATTGTTAAGAATATTAGCAGGATTAAGGAGAAACCTCCAGATATGCACTTTAACAAATGGAGAGGTGCCCTCAGAACAAAACTCCACCAAGCCAAGCTCCCACTTGTGAAAGAAAGCCTGAAGAATTTTCTGCTTTGAGAAAACAATTGCATACAAAAGTCACTGCCAGCATTATTCAACTGGACCATGTTCCATCTCAATCTGGCAACAGAAATCATCAGTGTTGTTCATGAAGTACTGACTTTGGAGGCATGAGAGATAAAAGGTAATTTTGTCTGTTGAGTCCTAAGTTCCAAGCAGCAGCAGTGTTTCGTATGTTCTGGAGGGGCTGCAGACATTTCTCTGTTTCTGAGTTCAATTTAAACCTGTCAGAATTAACAGATACTCAGCCATGTCAGAGAAGGGTGACAAAAGATAACATGCCTCATACCCAATATCAAAAGAGGCTTAGCAAATCTCCATTTTGTATGTGGTTGTGCTAGTTATTTTTCTGTTGCCATGATAAAACACCATGACCAGAGGCAAACTTAATGAAGAGAGAGTTTATTTTGGCTTATGATTTCAGAAAGATATGAGTCCATCATGGTAGCATGGAAGCATGACAGGGAGTAATAGATTTTTTTCTGCATGGCTTCAGAGAGCTACTGATCCCACACAATGTGTATCAGGGGAATCCTTGCATAAAAATTCCAAGATGGAAGGAAGCCATGAAAGTGAATACTGACTTGCAGTGGAGACCTCAAAATGTTGCAGATAACCAGAGCTGTGAGACATACACCAAGAAAATCTGCTGAAAGGAAGCAGAAGCAGCCCACGTGAGAGACATGTGCTGCAGGTGGCAAAGCTGGAGGGGCAGAGCCTTCTAAGCCCACTGACACTGGACATGGATTCATAGGATTTAATGTTATACTGCTGAGTTTTAGTTTTGCTTTGGTCCACTATTTTCTCACTATATCTCCATTCCTCCCTTTCAAAATGGTAATGTATACTCTGTGGTGATGTATGTTGGAAATATGTAATTTCTTTAATTTTACAAGGAGTTACAATTTTAAAAAATTAATTTCAATCTCAAGAGAGATTTTGGACTTTTAAACGGTGTTGAGACTGTGAAATGATATGGGCACTTTTCATGGTAGCCCAAATGCATTTTGAAGTATGATACAGCCATGAACCTATGGAGGTAAAGGAGTAGAATGTGGTGATTTGGATGAAAGTGTTTCCCATGGGCTGAGGCATTTCAAGACTTGGTCCTGAATAGGTGGCACTGTTTAGGGAGGTTAAATATGTGCAAAGTTGCTGAAAGGGTAAGTCACTGGGGGCAAATATTAAAAGTATATCACCTTATCCTACTTTCCTTTTTTCTGCTTCATGCTTACCTATGAAAATGTAAGCTCTTAGCTTTCTGTTCCTGATATTCTGCCAATACTTGCCGCCATGTCTCAATGTTACCATGATGGACCCATATCCTTCTGAAATCATAAGCCAAAATAAACTCTTTCTTCATTAAGTTTTCCTTTGGTTGTGGTGCTTTATTACAGCAACAAATAACTAATTATAACAACCACACACAAAATGGAGGATTTGTTAAGCCTCTTTTGATATTGGGTGTGACTCATGTTATATTTTGTCACCCTTCTCTGATCTGGTTGAATACCTTAAGTCTGACAGGTTTAAATTGAACTCAGAAATCTGTAGCCCCTCCATAACATACTAAGAACTGCTGCTACTCAGAATTTAGGACTCAGCATAGAAAATTATCTTGTAGTTTCTAGAATAATCCAATACTGTGTGAAACTGTCCATGTTACAGAACAAGAGAATAAAAGTCTGAGCCACTAGCATTTATAACACAGTCTTACCTTTCAAGTAAGTAACTATTTGCTAACCCATAACTTATTCTCAAAGTACTACTCTGTGTTTTACAAGTATATATTTTTACAATATTTATTAACCATACAACAAAAGTATTAACTTTAAAATGGAGACAAAGTCTTGCACAAATCAAGATTAGTATCAACAGTAATGAAATATTAATACCATTATTCTCTGGTATGATATAGTGAATATCATGTGTATTCTTGCGAATTATGTACAACCAAAAGCTAACCATGAGAAAATGTTCAGACAAATAGAAATTAAGAGACACTTAAGTAAGTAACAAACCAGTGATCTTTCTGTTAAGGTCATATAAAATAAAGTTTTGATAATCTCTTTAGGTGGGAAGATATAAAGGAGATATGTCAACTAAAAGCAACACAGAATTCTGCCTTTATTTCCAAATCAAATGTAAGAAATAAGCAGAACAAAATCTGAATTTCATATGTACATTTAACTTAATAGTGTCAGAAATCTCCTATCCTGTGGTTATATAAGATATCAATATTTAGAGAAACTGAACAAGGGCTTGAGAGATGGCTGAGCTGTTAAAGGCTAGGCTCACAACCAAAAATATAAGAGAAGCTAAACAAAAAGATGAGTGAACCTTCTTTGTGCTATTTTTGTGTCTGAATTTATTTCACAATTTAAAAAAACTTTTAGAATGTTTTAACAAACTTTAGAGACATATTGCTCTATTTGTTTTCAAGGGAAATATATTCAACTCAGGTCCTAGAAATGTTATCACCAGACAAGGTTCAACTACAAGATCCTCAGCATTCCACTCAGTTCCACATATATATCATCCACAGTCATGCCCTTCATGGAGTATCCTACTCTAGTGCAGGTCAATATATATATATATATATATATATATATATAGTCCCAACTATGAGGACCAAATTAATGCTAAAGGTCAAGTTTAACTTCTGAACTATTGGTGGGTATATTCATTAGAGTTTCTATTGCTATGATGAGACATCATGTCAACTCTTATAAAGGAAAGCATTTAATTGGGGCTGGCTTACATTTCAGAGGTTCAGTCCATTATCGTCATGGTCGAAAACATTGTGGCACACAGGTAGCCATGGTGCTGGAGAAGGAGCTGAGTGTTCTACATCTAGATCCACAGACAGCAGAAAGAGACAGTGAGCCACTAGATCTGGCTTGAGTTTCTGATACCTCAAAGTCCAACCCCTAGTGATGCACTTCCTCCAACAAAGTCACACCTACTCCAACAAGGCCACACCTCCTAGTAGTGCCACTCCCTATGGACCAATGGGTGCCATTTTTATTCGAACAACCACAGTAGGTAGTATTACCGAACTTTTAAATATTATTATTATTTATTTATTTACTAGGGTGTTCCCCCTACTTTGGTTATTTGATAGATAATAGAAAATTTTGTTATTTAGGGGGAAAGACTACAAGCTGTTAAAAGGTCTTGTTAAATGGGTTTTGGAGGTTAGACCCAGGGACTTCTCTCTTTTTCTTTTCTGTATCCTTCTTTCTCTCCTATATAGGAGTGAACAGACTTGAGAAAAATGGGACATAGACATAGTATAGGAAAGATCAAGAAAAAAGGACAGATTATTGAATATGGCCTTATACCTTTATATACTGACACAAAATTAATATTATATTTGGCTAAATTGGTATTGATCATTGTATATTAATGCAAAATTAAGATTGTATAGGGCTACATCGGTATTGATCTTTGTATATTGATACAAAATTAAGATTTTATTTGGCCACAATGGTACTGACCCTTGTATATTGATGTAAAATTAAGATTGTATTGGGCTACATCGGTATTGATCTTTGTATATTGATACAAACTTAAGATTATATTTGGCCACATTGGTATTGATCTTTGTATATTGATACAAAATTAAGGTTAACACTTCTTAAAGGTATTGTTCATAGTAATACTTAAAAATGAAATGTCAAGTTTTGACCTCTTGCTACCAACCGACATAAACTGTTTAGGATAATTAAGAAACGGAAACTAATAGTCATGAAAACGTGTCATTTTGTTAGTTACTATGACAGTCTATCACAGTTATTTTCTAAGCTACTCAGAAATGAAGTTGCTAAGAGACAAGCAATATTTGCTTATCTAAATATAAGAGATAGATAGGGCATCTTCAAAAACCTCAAGAGATCTGCAGAATATGGCATTCAAAGATGTTTTCTTAACTTAAGATTTTTTGATATCGAGGCATGTCAGCTCCTGACAGCATCCCCTATTCTACTCCAAGTAGAAGATGAGCATCGAAGAATCTCCAGTGGGAGATGATTGAATTGGTGGTAAGCCTTTCTCTTGGCAAGAAAAACCCCTTGCTTCAACTGTAGACAGACTTCTGTCCAAAAAGGACAAAACTTGGAAGCAGATAAGTCGACAGCCTAGCTCTGCCAAGACAGGGTAAGTAAGTCCTTCATAATTCCTGCTCTACAATCAATGTCTGTCAGAGAAACGGGGCCAAATGGCTGAAGATTGATGCTGTAATGTATGGAGAGAAAATGGGAACTGTCCAGGCAGCCACTGGTATGTCATTTCTTAGTTTTGGAAGCTGCAGGCCCTGCACTTCCTATATAATCAGATATATTTATCCCTCTCAGGTCTCTGAGGTGGTTGAAGAATAGATAGCTAGAGTCTCATAGTTAAATTTTGAGTTGTTTAGGAATCAAGAGGGTGCTCTGGATCTAAGAAGATATTTTTAAAATTATGAGGCAAGTTAGTATGAAAGCTGAGTTAGATATAGAACTTTAAACTCATGGAGATGGTTAGATAGTAGAATGTTAAAGTCAGGTGCCAAATACATATGGACTGGACATTGGGAATGTATGCTAAGCCATATAACTCTTATAATTGTGGCCTATTTATTTCTGTTGTTTTATATTGTATTTATAGTTATAAAAAAAAGAACCATTTTTTGGACTGAAAGGGAGAGCTGTTGGGGGGGGAGAAATACCTTAAACTAAAAAAAAAAAAAGAAGGGAAGAGGATGGGGGTTGAGGGGGAGGAGGGTGGAAGGGTGGGACTGGAGGGGGGAGTAGGGAGGGGATTGTGATTGAGATGTAACTTGAAGAAATAAAAAATAAATAATTTTTAAAAAGCAAAAAAACAAATACCAACAATTTCTTAACTATAAACCCTATAAATTTCTACAATCCCTTTAACCTATCCACTAAACCTATTGATAACTATTTTCCTAACCTTTTAGAAGGATACAGTCTCTCGGGCAGGTCCTCAGTCATCAGGAACACAGTCTCTGTGGTAGACCCTTGACACACTTAACAGTCCTTTTTTCTGGAATATCTCAGATGCAGGATCGTCAGGGTAAATTGGTTATTGCAGTCTCACCTTAAATAAGGCTTGATGCTTTCTTCTCTCTGGGAGACCGAATCAGCAACTCTGCTCAGTCCTTAAAGCAGGCAGTTTGGACAGATCAAGCCCCTCTTGGCAAAAGCTGAGCCACAGGGTTTAGTCCTTGGCCTTTTGCTGTCTTGCTGAGACTTTCTTTGCTCACCAGCTTCTTTCTGCCTCAGGGAATTCCTGCCATCAGTTCAACAGCACTTTCTCTAGCAGGATCCTCTGAGCTCTCTTGCATGGAGGGCATCTGGCCCCATCCTTAAATAGGATTTCTTCTTGTTCCACCTGTTTCAGCTTAATTTGGGGTCTGCCCACTTAACTGAAAACAACGCCAGGCCAGATACTTTGTTTCTTAGTCCATTAAGTCTTTCCTGTTTTTCCTGGCTTCAACCTTGTTTTTCAGTCCATTAAGTCTCCTGTTTGTTTCCTGTTTTCACCTGACTTCATCCTTGTTTTTCCACAAGCTGATAAGCTAATAGCTCACAGCCAAGTTCATCTTCATGCCCCGAATTAAGAGACTGTATCAGAAACCCCTATATGTTTTCTAAATCTAATTTAATTATTCTCACTACCTAGAAGGTAGGGTTAGCCAGTATCTTGTAAAGATCATGTCATTGCTGTGTTTTCTCCTTCTTCCACTTTTCTTCATGGGTAGAAATCCTAAGAGAAGAACCTAACAAACATCCTTCACTACAGCCCACCTAAGACTTTGGTTTCCAGAGACATATATAATGTTGGTACTCTTGTAAAATAGATGATATATGCATTCAGTCTGCTGATCAAAATTCTGATCTTTTTCATAAACATATTATGTCCATGTCCCCAAATAATAGTTTGCCAGCTTTTGTTCAACTGATAGCTTAGAAAAGTCAATAGGTAAAATTAACAATCACTTCTATGTATTGAGAAGATCTATTAGATGATTATGACCCATGAAATAACCCAAGTCATTGGTGTGAATTTTTAGGGTTCTAGAGATTAAGAGTTGCATCAAAAGTAAAATATCGATTTTACTGAAATTTTTCATCTTCTGACACAAAAATGGAAGCATACTACCTGATAATATTGTTCTACACCTGAAAATGCTGTTTGGACCTACATATTGTATGATACAAAAAGCTGACAAATTTAGAAGGGCCTCAAGTAGCACAGGGCTCTCATGAAAATCCAGGCTATAGGGTAAGTGTCCATCTTCCTTGGAATTGTCAATATTAGTCCTAAGAGTTGTGAGAAAAGATGCTGTGATAAATTCTCAAAAAGTACTAGGGAAAGACTTTTTAGTATATTCAGATACAGATGTAGTAAATCAAGACCATTCCAAAAATCATAAACAAAACTTGGTGTACTATTCAGCTTGGCAAAGACAAATCCTAATCAAGAGAGTCCAAACAACTATGGAGGTAAAACTACCTACCATGACCTGGGTTTAGTCAAAACTGTCAAGTCATAAGATAAAATGTATCAAGAAATAATCCAATGCATGTATGATACAATTGGGATTGAGAATAAGAACAGTCATTGTATTTCTGCCCTGGCAGTCTTTCCTAAGTCCATCCCTCATCTTATATCCACATATGTAGGAACTTTTGGGTAGAACTTTTGTGACCAATTGACAGTGAAAAATGGAAATCAATTCAATTTATTAGGAGATCTGTTTGGTATACGGGTACAAACTGAAAATTAATGTCAGCCACAATAGAGCCTCACTGGCGGGCAAATCCCCATGAAGCTGGGCAGAGATTCTGTTGGTGAGCTTGATTACCTACTTGTATAGACGAAAACACATAAGGTTGCAATATAAGTACTTTATTTCATGATAAGTGACTTGGGTGCCTGCCAAAGACCCTAGAATGCTGAAAACTGAAATATAAAAGGAATTATGTCTCAGAAACGTATGGATCAATATGAGCATCAATACAAAATATGGTTTCATTTTTATGGTAAATTAATGGCCACTGGAAGGTATACATGGAACACTAATCAAAGTAGACAAGATGGCTTGTTTAGTTGAAGTCTTATTAACCAGGCCACTATTGACTTGATGATCATGTGAATAAAGAAAGCATGCATGGTGCAAGGACAAATGTATATGTATACGCCTCGCTTGCCAGGACTGAACCATACGATTCTTGAGTCATAAAGGGTAAGCAACTGCCTTTGTAGACCATTTAAGAACACTCCAACTCAACTAGGGAAAGTATACTAGGAGATGCATGTGAATTAAACTGTCTAATATGATCAGGGGTTCTAGAAAGGAAGGTAGAGTGTGACATGAAAGACACCAAGAGGAGTGCTGAAGGTGCATGTTCACCAAGCAGGTGGAGAATCAGGAGAGTAGGAACCTTTGTGCAATGTTTTTGTTGGCGGTCAGTGGTGAGCATACAAGCTACATGCAGGAAGGGATTTCATTGGGGTGTTTGTAACTAAGTCACAGACAGGTGGGGAAAGAAGAACATCATGACAATAAACAGCCTTACACTAAAGTATCTGATAGTATGGTATGGTGCATTTTGTCTGCATGCAAGTATGTTAAAGCAAAGAATATATGAAATTCTGAAAAGCTATAGAACATCCCCAACCCCAGGTGTCAATCCTGTCAGCAGTAGAAGCCACTATTAAACCCTTTATATGGCAGGAACGGCCCCCATTACCTACAATCCCAATGACTCACTTGGGGAACTTGTGATTTTTATCTCTGTAACTCTTTTCAGGGTCACAGATCCTAACATATAAGGGAAACAGTTTTCATGAACAGACATAGCAAATTTCCTGATATAGGATAGGCTAGTAACAGTGGGTTCAGTTCTTTGGGATTCACTTGACTGGAGTGGTAGGAGAGGAGAGGAGTTGCCACTTTGGCAGGAGAATTGATCTTGATCATCGGGAAGAGGTAGGGCTACTATTAGACAAGAGAAAGGAAAGTGTGACACTCAACTGACCCACCTAGCCAATGCTTGCCAATTAATTCACAAGTGGATAAATGTTATAGTCCCAGATCAGAAATAACATGACACACAATGGCTGGGACTCAGGTCTCTTGAAGACGAAGGTCTAGGCCACCCCATCAGTTAAGCCACTCTGACCAGCAGACTTGCTAAGGGACATTAAGAAGAAATGAGGCTGGCTGTCAGAGAAAGGAGGCAATGGTTGTAGGTTTAAGGATGAGACCAGTAGGAGTAATTGTTTATCTAATCACGCTGTTTCTTCTAAGTTTCTCCCAGGAAAGAATATCCATGAGAATCATGAAGATTGTGTTTCCTGAATAAATATGAAGAGGATGAGTGTCAGGGAAGGTGAACTTGAAGATACTCTATTCAGATCTTCCTCCAAAGCAGAGCTGTTTCAGAACACAGCTGAAAGTACCAGAAGTACTGTCAGTGGGCGCCTTTCAGCTGCCAACTGTGGGGTCCTCTCAAGTCACACCATTCTTGGGAGAAGGTAACAACCAGTGACTGTCATATAGGAATAGGAAGAGCCAGCTGCTCTTGCAGCCTCAAGCAATACATGTCAAGGGATCATTGTTGCTCTAGAGAGCCCACTGGTGTCTGCTGAATCCTCCTTGTCACCTCCAAGACACATATGTTCTAGTTTTATTTCTGTTGCTGTGATAAAAAAACATCCTGATGAAAAGCTACTTGAAGAGAAAGACATTATTTGATTACAGTTCTAAATTATAGTCCATTACTGAAGAGAAGTCAAGGTGGGACCAAGAAGCATTACATCCACAGACAAGAGCAGAGAGAAAATAAATGCAATGAACAAAATGCCCATTTCTGACCTTTTCAGAAATCAAGTGTGTACATGGTGCACATACATGTGAACAAAACACTCACACATAAAATAAAATGAATACATGTAATTTTTTAAGTTTTTTAGAGATTCCCTTCCAAGGGGATTCTAGATTTCTGTCAAGTTGACCCTTTAACAGTATTGATGTTAATCACAAAGGAATTCCCTGGAAAATACCTCATATACTATCTCAGAATGTGCTTCCAGAGATATTAGCCCTGTGGCATATCTCCCAGCTTAATATTGGACCATGATGGACGTTGAACATCTTGACTTCAGAGAGCCAAATAATCAGATGATCTTAGTGCTTATAAGGTTCTAGATATTCATCTCTATGACTCATCTAAACTTGAATGTGTGTGACAGACAGTCCATCTTCAAATGGAAATAACTGTGTTACAATGTCCGGGACCCCTAAGGATGTTACCTACATGAGAGGGTACTTTACATGCTACCAGTGCACCTGTGCTGCTACATTGCTGCTTTTCTTTTGCATTGTGGCAATGCCTCACTGAGAGTTTCTTGTGCAGAGATAGTGAAGCAAAAAAAGCTATATCCTGATTTAGAAATAGTACCCCATGAAAACTCTGGCACAAACCACAAGGAGTAGGCTAGTTCATGACATCCCATAGGACTGGCACATAACAGAATGCAGAAGGTTCCTCTCCCAGAAAATGATACATTGTTCATTTTTCCTGAAAGGAAAGTGTGCCAAAATATTCATTTATTAATGTTGCTTTACAAAGTACCACAAACAGAGTTACTGTATGAGTCCAACAACAGAAATCATCTCACAGATCTGTAGTTAGAAGTTCAAAATCCAACTGTTGGCACAGTGAGTTCCATTTGAAGGGTATGAAGAGGAATCTGTTCTGGGCTTCTGTCCTGGGGTTATAGATGGCCATCATCTCCCTGTATCCCTTTACATAATATTTCCTCAGTGTGTCTGTCTGTGATCTGTTTATTTTGTTATTTGTTTGCTTGTATCTTAAGACAGTATTTTACTATTTAACCCTCACTGGCCTGGAACTCACCTCAAACATACAGCAATCCTCTTGCTTCTCCCTCCTTATGTTGGGTCAGGTGTGTACCACCATTCCCGGCTCCACGTTTTCTTTTCCAAAGCAGTCAAACTAAACTTAGGCCCAACTTAATGATCTCAGTTTAACTTTATTATTTCTATTAACTCTCTCCCCCAAATAACGTCATGTGTTGAGATCCTTGGGAGCTTTAGAAGTCCAACATTACTTATTTGGGGATATAACATTTTATAGCATCATTTATTCTCAAACAGTTGCTAATAGTTTGTCCTATTTGTCATGTAATTAAAAGGCAAGACAAGGTTGGGTATGGTGGCACAGGACTTTAATCTTGGCACTCCAGGAGACAGAGGCAAGCCGATCTCTGTGAGGTTAAGGTCAGCCTCATCTACATAGCTACTTCCAAGTCATCCAGGACTACACTACATAGTGAGATCCTCTCTCTCTCTCTCTCTCTCTCTCTCTCTCTCTCTCTGTTTTTGTTTGTTTATTTTGTTTTTCAAGACAGGGTTTCCCTGTGTAAAAGCCCTGACTGTCCTGGAACTCACTCTGTAGACCAGGCTGGCCTTGAACTCACAGAGATCCACCTGCCTCTGCCTCCTGAGTGCTGGGATTAAAAAACAGGCACTACTATGCCCAGCCATTACAGACAGCTGTGAACTGCCATGTAGGTGATGGGATTTGAACCAGGGTCCTTTGGAAGAACAGCCAGTGCTCTTAACCACTGAGCCATCTCTCCAGCCCTGAGATCCTGTTTCAAACAAAGGAACAAACGAATAAAATAATTAAAAATTGGACGTTTCCTTGTATGGAAGACAAAGAAACAAAACTAATTTAACAGTCCCTGTTTCACTGTACTTGGGGCTTGGTTTTTTGTTTTGTTTTGCTTATTTGTTTGTTTCTCATTTGTTTCATTTTTGTACCAGAGTTTTCCTGAGCCTATGCATACACAATAAAGCTATTTCCATATATCCATATCCCCCAACAGGAAAAATGTCAAGATTATTTTCAAGGGATGGTAATAGCCATGCAGTATCTGCAGGGAACAGCGTGTGAGTGCTTCACTGATGGGACTCCTCATAGCAAGGCCCATGGAAACTCCTTCCCACTTGGCAAAGGCCATCATGTTACATAAAAGTAAATAAATGTTTTTAAAAGCCCCATAAAATGAAGGCTGGAGAGATCCCAGCAATTAAGAGCATTGGCTGTTCTTCCAGAGGATCCAGCTTCAATTCCCATTACCAATACAGCTCACAACCATCTGTAACTCTAGTTTACAGGATCCAACGATCCTCTTCACTCCTGTGGGCAACAAATATGCAAGTGGTGCACAGACAAACAAAACACCCATACACATTAAATGAATAGACAGACAGACAGACAGACAGATAGACAGATAGACAGATAGACAGATAGACAGATAGACAGA
>CAJQZJ010000565.1:381659-392628 GCA_907164525.1 Lophiomys imhausi
AGATAGATAGATAGATAGATAGATAGATAGATAGATAGATAGATAGATATTTTTTAAAGTCCAGTAACATTCTGATCTAACTCCAAAAAGGCTCATCTTACCTCATATTGTAAAATGTATTTAGTCCATCTCCAAGAGTCCCCGAAGTCTCAAAAGTTCCAAGTTCTGAGTCTCATCTACCCAAGCTAACCTCTGATGTACCCATCTTAGTTTCTTCTCCTGTTGCTATGATAGAAAGCTGTGACAAATGCAACTTTCGTTACAAAAGGCTCACTTAGGCTTATAGTTTTCACTTGTTACTTTCCTATTACATGATAAAACATCACAACCAATAGATTATCTGAACAATCTTATAGATTATCTGAATTTAAAGGTCCAGGGGATTAGAGTTCATGATGGCAGAGTGAAGGCATGGCAACAGGCAGCAGACTTGAAAATAAGAACATCAGAGAGCTCACTTCTCTTCAGATCTCCAATTTCTTTCACCTTTGTTGACTGCAACACCTCCCCCCCACCAGGATGGCTCCACACCCTGTTAGCAGCCCTTGCTGACACATATCTCACAACTCTGGCATTTCCAA
Source organism: Lophiomys imhausi (assembly GCA_907164525.1). NCBI lineage: Eukaryota > Metazoa > Chordata > Mammalia > Rodentia > Muridae > Lophiomys > Lophiomys imhausi. Next base: position 382,241 of record CAJQZJ010000565.1, read on the forward strand.
CATCTTAGGGTCTCCAACTAAATCCAGGTTTCACCTTGACAGCTTCATGCAGTGGCTTCGTTGGGGCTCCATGAAGGGATACCCCTGACACATTCCTAGCTGCAGAAGCTTTCTTTAGCTGCAGAGGGAGATTTCAAAACCCATTTCTTGAATCCTTGACTCTAAAGCCAGAATCACATGATGGAAGCTGCCAAGTTCTTCTGCTTCCTGGAGCTGGAACTTGGCCCAATCATTCAAATACGTTTTCATCAGCTTTTTGGGTTTCCTTCACTGCTCAAGATTTTCTTTAATACCTTTTCACAAGTTGGAAGTTTAACAGAGTAGAGTCTTGCCCTGAGGTCACCACTCTCTCTATTTCATTTAGTATCAGGTTTTTCTTTAAACTTTTTGTCTTCTTGAGCACTATACTTAGCTCCATTTCACTTCCTGGTGTCTCTTTTCTCCTCAAACTGTACATTTTGTATTATTCTGTAATGGCATAGTTTCCCACATGGCCTCTTTTTCCAAGAAATGATGACTCTGAGACATTATTATTTATGAATAAATAATTGAATCATAAGCTTTGACACATTCCCCACTAGCTCATTACTTATATATCCTGTTTATTCTATTCTTTGCATGCCAAATGGCTGGTTACCTCTCTTAGGTTTCATGAGTCCAACTTCCTCAGAATTCAGGGTGAGTCCTTCCTGCACCTGACTCTATCTCAAAACCACTTCTCTCTCTGTCTCTCCCTGGATGTTCCACCTTCTATTTCCAACCTCAGCTAATGGGCCATCAGCTTTTTTATTGACATGTGATGCTTCCATACAAACACAAGAGATTCTCTACATATTTCCCTGTTTGTTTGCTCCTTTTCTTTACAGAACTGTATAAGAGTGAACACTATTAACCACATGACACAGTCAGTACTAATCTATCTTGAAATATCTTCTATTAATGTCACTAATCCAAAACTATTCAATTTAGCCTTAATCAGATTTTTTTTTTGAAAAGGGCAAAAAGCAGCCACATTCTAAACCAAAATATCACAAGAACAGTCTCTAGGCCAGTTACTAATATTCTTCTCTGAAACCTCCTGAGCCAGGCCATCATAATCTACATTACTCTCAACACCACTGTCTCCCATGTTCCTACTAGTATGGCCCACTAAGAGCCACTTAAAGGGTTCAACTGCCTTTCCTAATCCAAAGTTCCATATTCCAAATTCTGCCACCAAGACGCATAGTCAGGCCTGTCACAGCAATACCTCACTCCCTGGTACCAACTATTATATTAGCCAGTGCTCTACTGCTATGAAGAGACACCATGACCATGGCAACTCTTATAAAGGAAGGCATTTAATAGAGGCTTTTTTTTTACATTTTCAGAGGTTTAATTCATTCTTGTCATGGCAGGGAATGTGGTGACATGCAGACAGATATGATACTGGAGAAGTAGTTGAGAGTTCTACATCTGGATCTACATCTGGCTCCTATTTACCTGCTTTCACCAAGTAAGTCATTCATCTTAAAGGGCTCACAACCTTCCAAAAATATTTTGGGAAAATTATTCTGTAGGAGGAAGGGGGTCTTTGTGCTCACAGATAAGCACTAGGGGAACCTGGGATGCTAAGCACGCAGACAGCAGGAAGAGAGAGACACTTGGCCTGGCTTAGGCTTCTCAAAAGTCACTCCAGTGACATGCTTCCTCCAACAAGGCCACACCTCCTACTTCTTCTAAGTAGTGCCATTCAATGATGACTAAGCATTCAAATATATGTCACTACAAGGGTCATTCTTACTCAAAACACTACAAACTCCAATGGGTTTGAGTAGCCCCTCTTTTTAGCTTTGATGGCTGCCAACTGCTTGGCTTCTCTCCTGAAATGGCTCTGCTTTCTTCTCACCACTGTCTTTAATAGATGTTTCACTTTCCTGTTATGCTTAACTCACAATTCTCACTATCAATCTGGCTAAAAGCAGCCAGCAATGCCCAGATGACAACCTTAATGCTACTCTGAATTAAAATTTTGTCTATCAGACTAATTAGTCCATCAGTTTAAAATTGGTCTCACAGAATGTCTCAGGACATAGAGAAAATGCAGAATATTTTTGGTCAGTACTCAACATAAATGGCCTCTAGTCTACTTCTCAATAGAAAACTCATCTCTATCTGAGACCTCAGCACCACCCAATAAGCTCCATTTACAGCATTCTAAGTTTTTCTCTAGCCTACTTATTTTTCAAAGTCCTGTTGAAAAAAAAATAGTTCCAAAGACTTCTGATCCAACTCAAATATAGTAACTGCAATATTCCTCTCCTAGTGTCAAGTTTCTCTTAGTCACTTTTTATTGCCATGAATACCAAGATACCTGAAAAGAAAACGCATTAAAAGAAGGAATAATTTGTTTTTGAAGTCTCAGTCTGAGTCTGTTCAGTGCTGTTCCTCTGGGCCTAGAGTGAGGCTCAGTATCATGGCTGCAGGAGGGTGGGGCATGGCACAAAGCCTCTCCCTTCATGGTGACTAGAAAGAAGGGAAAGAGTAAGCAACATACTTCCATATCATACCTTCAGTGACCAACTTCTTCTGACTAGGCCCTCACCTCTTAGTTTTCACTACTTCCAGATTATGTCCTCCTTCAAACTATGAATCCATTCATGGACAAATCCACTGATTTAGTCAGAGCGTTCATGGGTCAGGCTCTTCTCACATCCCATCTCCTGAAAAATGAGCTAACACATGAGTCTTTTTGGAAGGTAATTTCACATCTAAACCACATGAGAGATTATATAAAACCACATTGGAAATTCAAAGTGTTATCATGACTCAATATAAATCTTTCTTGCTAGGACATATACTGTTTTTCTTTGAAAACACTTCTTTCTCTCCTGCACCCAGTCTTTCCAGATGAAATCTCTGAGAATAAAAGTGTGATTACAACATTTTAGGGAAGCTATAAAGGTGAATTTACTAATATTTTTTCAGACTGTGACCATAATATCTGAGAGAAGCAACTTACAGGAGTGAAGATATATTTTGGCTATGGTTTCAGAGGACTCTAGCAGAGACAACATAACAGAGCTGTATAATACATGCCCATGGGGTGTATGACTGTTCCTCTTCACATGGCAATGGTACAACTTCAAAGGCTGGCTCCTATTGACCTGAATCCACAAGTAAGTCATACATTTTAAAGGGCTAATAGCCTCCCAAAATAGTTGAGGAATACATATTCTGTAGGAGGTATAAAGGTCTTTATACTCAAACATAATCACTGGGGAACCTGGAATATTAAACATACAGAATTTTTCCTTCAAGGGAGGGAATGTATAGCCTGTTATCTGCTCATATGGCTAGGAGTTGATATGTTTAATAGCCTGGTGACCTTTGTTCTACCTAAGTGGTTGGAGACTTTTCTGACACCAGATCCTCCCCCATATGCTTACCATAAATTTGTTTTTCTCAGTCAATCTATAAAACCTATCTTTATGAAATTTACAAAGAGTTTTGATGTAGTTACATCTGACTTCTACTTAGCTTACCTTGTTCTCAAGATTTATGTATGCTTTTCAATAAGTTTTCTCCACCAGTGAAATGAGCCAATTCAAATTGATTTGAAGTATAAAGGCACATTTATTGGGAACAGATCTCTGTCAGGTTCACTGGTCCCAAGGAACAAGGCCAGGGAAGTCTCCATAGGGAGGGATACAAAGAAGAGGGGAAAAAGAAAGAGGGAAAGAGTGTGCACATGCAAGAAGAGAGAAAATGCAGAGAGGACAGAGACCAAAATGTCTGGATTATATAGGAAAGAGCCTTCTGGTGGAGGAGAATCCAGGCCCCTGGGCTGAAAAGTTCAGGGAGAGGGCGGGGTATGCCAGCCACACCTTGCAATAGGTAGGGCCACCAGGGACTGCTCCTTTCTCCCTATCTTTCTCTCCACCTGACCCTATCTACTTTGTATTTTTTTTGTATTTATATTTATCAATGAGTAATCCTTTCCCAGTCACTACCAAGAGGTACTAGGCGCCTCTTCTGGGTCTCAAGACCCACTAGCACAAGACCCAAGCAAGCACGAGCCTATTCCAGAACAGAGACATCTGACCCAGGGCTAACCCCCATCAACTGTGCAACCCCCAGGCCTATGAGAGAACACTGGCCACTGAGTCTTTTGGTTATGGATAAAGGCTGGGAAAAAGGACCCTGGAGGTGTGTGTCTGCTGCAGGAGTTATCTAAACTGGGTTTGACTCAGACCTTGCACAGACAACGTAAGTCTGTAATTCCTGAGTCTAGTTTTTTTTTTTTTTTTTTTTGGAAACTGAGCTCGCCTCCTCCTTTGCTGTAATACATCTGTTCCCACCACAATGGCTTCTTGAACCAAACAGCTTATCTGATCCTCCTTAGGTACATACTGATCATTTGTCTGTGAATTTAATTATAAATTCTAGAGTCCGATTCTTTAGCCAGTTCTGACTTCCTCATGGCTCTGGCTCTCAGCTGGCCCATATGGACCATAAGGCTTTCCCATTCCTGGCTACCTGTAACTGGCCTGCACTAAGCTAGGCACACTATTCTGCTTCTTCATGGACTCATATTTTATTACAAATTGACACACCTGACTTCCAAATTCTCACCACCACAGACAAATGATTCCCAACTCTCTTATATCTAAACTTGCTCTGCTCTACACTTAAAGTTCTACTTCCCCACTCTTAATCTTTTATCTCTGATTTCTTTGTACTCTGCTCTCAAAAATATATACATATATGCATATAAAATCTTAAGATTATGCTCTAAACTCCTATCTAAGGATTTATAAGATGCTCACTAGTTATGGTTTTAAAATCTATATAATCTGCAAGAATATTTGGCCTTAAACTTACAACAAAAGATTAACTTAGCTCAGATAACCTTAAATATGTGGTATGATTCCAGTCTGGGTTATAAACAACATATGGCTGGTCACACCATCTTAACTATGGGATAAAGAAGGTGGTGCCATGGCTTCACTGCCATCTTAATTAAGGACAGTCAAATGTCAAATGCATTCAGTACTTCGCTGACAGCCAGATTTTGTAAAGGGTTTTAAAAACATTACACTACTGTTAGAACTTGCTTTTGCCTTTTGAAAATTATGGGTATGCTCTATATTACAAAAGATACTAAATTATTGCAAACTATTAAAGATAATGATCATATCTTTTAATGTGTTCAGAAATATATTTGAAGTCATGCTAAGAACTGATGAAATTAACTTCAGGAATAAGCCTTATTTGCCCTGCTGTTTTATGTTCACAAGATAAGGCTTAGAAAAAATGACTAAAAACAAAACATTGTTTAACTCAGATATGCTTGGTAGGTACTGGCCAGAGACCTGCTAAATATGGCATTTAAGATGTTTAAACTTACAATGACAGAGAGAGACTCCTAATTCTAGCAGTGATCCCCCCCACAAGGTCTCCAAGAAAATAATTGCCTCAACGACAAAGGACTCTTCACCTTGATTGTGGTACACTTACCACTGATAAAGACTACCCCAATGCCTCACCCAATGCTAGGTGTAGAAGGAATATCTTGTGTATTGTATGGATACATCACCTGTCAATTTAAAAAAACCTATGGCCTATAGAAAAAGTTAGAATAGAAGGTGGGACATCTGGTAGGCAGATCTCCCAAAGGATTCTGGAAGAGTTCCAGGCAGGGAGATTCACTGAGAACATGGAGGAGGACAAACACATAGTACCTGGGCAGAGGTAACTAGTCACACAGCAGAAGTTAGACTAGAATAAATGGATTAATTAAGTTACAAGTTAATCAGGGAATGAGCCTAGCTGTATCCCTAGATATTTGTAAATATATTTTGAGTCTCAGAATCTTATTTCTGGGAGCTTGGGGCTGGAAGGAAGAAAACACATTACAACAGCTATGGCCTGGCATAACTGTGAACAAATAGGACACCCAGAGAGTTAATTGTCCCATGTTGCCTAAGACAAGGTGAGATCACTCTTCCATGTTCCTCCTCCACAGAAAAAGCCACTGAACTTCTGAGCCTGATGTCAAAAGGCTGCTTCTTCCTGTGGTGCTTTGGAGACTACAGGAGCCTAGGACAACTGTCTAGGTAGTGGACTATGGACTAGTCTTTGTCATTTTAATTGATAACATAGACCATTTAGATTACAATTTGTCCTTCTCGGGTCTCTGATGGGTTTAAAGACTAGACTAATGAAAGAAGTAACATTTTACTATTTTCTTTATCTAAAGGAACTCATTGTGCAGTGACTGCTCCCAATAATCAACCACCTGTGTTTCATAGTGAATGATTGGACAGGAAAAAGTATAATGTTTATGTGAGGTCTGAGGAGATGAAAACTTAAGTTATGAGGATCTAAGAAAGCGAAGATCTAAAAAGGTGAGTTAGGGTTGGTAAATGCAACTTAGGAAGGTAGGAAGATGTAAAAACTTAAATGTTGATAAGAAAGTGATTTAAGGTATATAAAAGGAATGAAAATGCTTCAGATTTCTTCCCCTCACTATGCTACTGTTTATTAAGACTTTTCAGAGTTTTGACATTAATCAATAGAGTTCTGACAAATTATTAGTCTAACTCTGATAAAACATTCCACTATATATCCACTATCATAGTCACAAGCTCAATATTTTAAATTTTTCCTAAGCTTCTACTATGACACAAAGGTGTGAGTTCACTGCCTTCTCTACAATGTGGGTGTCAGTACAGATTACAAACAGTGGTAATACTAACATACCTAAAATTTATCTCTTTTTGTAAACTTAAAAAGATTCTTATAAGCTTCAGGGAATCCACTTGAATCTATCTCTCACAGGTCAAATGAACTCCAAATAAGTACTGTCAACCAACAGCCTGTTTCTCTCCCCACCTGCCTATTCCTGAGGGTGGAATCTATTCCCCTTTCCCTGGTCCTGGGACACCACCTCCCCAAGACCGTGGGCCTAAAAATTTACACCAAAGGAAAAAAATTATTCTTCCTGAACCCCTTAACTTTATATTCTACCCCTAACATTTATATATATGTATGTATGTATGTATGTATGTATGTATGTATGTATGTATGTATGTATGTATATATGCATGTATGTATGTTTCAGCAGGTCCAGGTGTTTCTTCAAATATGCATCCAGGACAGCTCCAAAAGTGGTTACCTCCAGATAGTCCTACAACCTGGACAACCAGCAAAAGAGCCTGCTCTTTCCAAATTTGGCCAACATTGCAGTTCTTTGCCCCCTCTCCAATAACAATGACCTGATGTCAACAGGAAGTAGTCAAAAACAATTACTTTGTCTCCCCGTATTCATTTATTACCAACAAAATGCTGGGATGTTGGGATTCAGACCCAGGAAAAGCAGCTGAGGTGCCTATTTAATATGCCAAAGCAGACCTGGCCTCCAGATTCTCCTAGTATCCCTCAGTCCCTACCTGAACTTTCCAGCACAGGAGCTGGGCTTCCTCCCACCCAGAGGCTCTTCACTATATAAACCAGACATTTTGTTTCCTCCCCCTCTCCACATTTCTCTCTCTGTGTAACCATGTTCTTTCTCCCGCCCTTCTCTGTCTCCTGGTCTGTATGTCAACTTCCCTGGCTCTGTTCCTTGGGAACAGTGAACCTGAGCAAGAGCTATCCCTAATAAACCTGTTTTTATACTTTAATTTGGCTTGAGTTGGCTCATTTCATCAATAAAGAGAAAGATAAGGGGAAAGGAGCATGTGTCTCCCTACCCCCAACCGAACCACTGTCCCCACCCCACCTCTCCTTCTCATCCCACCTGACACCCCTGCCCCCGGCCAGCTTGGTCTAGGAGACTGGGGACTCAATTCCTCCCAGGCTTGGCACCAGATGACAGGTTATCTCCATCAGTGAAATGAGCCAATTCATGTTGAGTTAAAATATACAGGCAGGTTTATTGGGGGTAGTTCTCGGGCAGGTTCACAGGTCCCAAGGAATGGGACCAGGGAAGTCGACATGGAGACTGTTACACCCAACTGTTGAGACCTCAAAAAGACCCCAGGAGCTGATTCCAATGCAAGCACAAGAGGATTTTATTTCCAGATCTAGTTCATCTCCACCGTCACTCCAGTGCAGTAGAGGACAAAGAGAGCCTCAAACAGCAGAATCAAGGGGTTTTTTATACAGTGAAATAAACAAGTTATGAAGATTGGAGGAACATAGGGGGATGATGAGAGGTCAAAATCTGATTGGTGTAAATGCAACTACAATCGGCTGAATTTGCTTATCTGCAGGAACATCTGGAACCGTGGGGCAATGGTTTCTCAGAAATATTTTGGTTGTGGCTAAGAGACTGGGGCATAGTTTGAGATCATGGGGTTTTAATAGTTTCTCAGGGCTATTTTGGCTGTTACTAGGGGATGGGGGCCTAGATTGAGATCAACGGGGTTTTCTGAGAACTCAGGTTGAGGGCCCAGTCACAAAATGGAATCACTCTTGTCAGGGTTGGTCTTTCAAGACCAGGAGATAGAAAAAGGGGGAGAAAAAAAGAACATGTGCATGGAGAGAGAGAGAGAGAGAGAGAGAGAGAGAGAGAGAGAGATTGAAATTGAAATTCAGGGAAGAGAGAGAGCATGCACAAAATGTCTGGATTATATAGTGAAGAGCCTCTGAGTGACAGGAGCTCATTCCCATATTTGGACTGGGTATTCTAAAGCAGGAAATGGAGTCAGCAATTCTCCAGTTCTTAGTCTTCCAGGCTGTTGGCCCTGCTAATTTGGACAAAAAGCTCTTAACTTCTATGACTGCAAGAGCTGGTGACCCCTCAGCTAGTTATGACAGAGAGCTAGTTATGCTAGAGGGAGAAAAGAAAGAGAATGGTGTCTGTTTTATATCTACTGCTCAGGGCAAACTTCTGCTGAAGAAGTTTAAAGTTGACTGAGAAGTTTAAAGTGGCTTTTTTCCTTTGGCTCAGGCAGCTGAGAAACAGTGGCTCCTAGCTAGAAGCTGCAGAAGTTGTAAACACAGCCCTTTATTCCTTAAACTAATGTGCTTGCTAGCCTGAGAGCTAGCAGGACCCCACTGAAAGCTCAGCAGGCTAGAATACACTTCAGCCAGCTTGTCTCAGAAGATGATGGTGGAGCTCTGAGTATATTACTTGATCTATGAGTTTATATGGAATAAAAATAATAGAGGAGTAAAGAGGGACTCTCACACACACACATTCACTCAGAGAAAAAGAAGATGGATGAAGCTAGGGTGCATCAACGAGTTTATTGTGCTAATTACAATATTTTTTATACTGTTAATGAAGGCTCTCTTCATCAAATAAAGAATTATCTCATGGTTAAAAGGCATTTATCAAAAGGACAAATAAAACCATTACAATAGGAGGGAACTTAGCAATCACATATTTCAGTACTAAGCTAAAGATTTTTTATCTATTCTACACACTAGGATACAAAGTAAAGTTAAAACAACAGTATTTTATGCCAAAGCTGTCAAGGTATAAGGAATTAAAATGAAACAGTGTGTGTATTTTGTCTATAAGACTTGTACTTAATGTAGGCATTTCTCGGTAGTCTCATTTTAGTCTGAGCTCTTGGGAAGATTAGATACCTTAATTGAATTTATGACCTATACCTGTTGCCTCCAGAGTGGAAGTTTATCTGAGGCCATAAACCTATCTCAAGCTTGTCTCCTGATCAGATACACAATGCTTGGCAAGAGCATTTACCATAGCTATATGTTTTCTGTCAACTATCTAACTTTTTTAGCTTCTAAAATTGCTTGAACAAAATCAGGTAGTTTATATTCCTAATGTACACTCCATATGTATTTGGCACCTGACTTTAACATTCTACTATCTAACCATCTCCATGAGTTTACAGTTCTATATCTAACTCAGCTTTCATACTAACTTGCATCACAATTTTAAAAACATCTTCTTAGATCCAGAACACCCTCTTGATTCCTAAACAACTCAAAATTTAACTATGAGACTCAAGCTATCTATTCTTCAACCACTGTAACCAAACTTTTAAATTATTATTTAACACTTATTTATTTATTACTAAATCCGCTTATAACAAACACCAACAATTTCTTAACTATTAATCCTATAAAATCCTACAACCCCTTTAACCTATCCACTAAACCTATTGATAATTATAACAACTACTTTCATAACCTTTTAGAATGATACAGTCTCTGGGGCAGGTCCTCAGTCGTCAGGAATACAGTCTTTGTTGTAGATTCTTTAACGCACTTAGCAGTCCTTTTTCTGGATCTCTCAGATGCAGGTTCGTCAGGGTCGTTGGTTATTGCAGTCTCACCTTAAATAAGGCTTCATGCTTTCTTCTCTGTGGGAGACCCCAGCCTTCTGCAGGCCAACTTACTTCTTTTGAATCAGGAACTCAGCTGCTCTG
>CAJQZJ010000565.1:393028-441057 GCA_907164525.1 Lophiomys imhausi
GCTTCTTTCTGCTTCAGGGAGAGAGCTGGCCATCAATGGCCAGCCCTTTTTTCAGCAGGACTCTTGGAGCTCTCTAGCATCAGGGGCCTCTTCCCTCTCTGGGCTCCATGCACTGTCCTTAAATAAGAGGAACTCTGTTTCAGCTTAATTTGGGCTGCGCCCACTTAGCAGCTGAAAACAATGTCAGGCCAGATACTTTCTTTCTTCAAGTCCATTAAATCTTTCCTGTTTTCCTGACTTCAACCTTGTTTTTCAGTCTATTGAGTCTTTCCTGTTTTTGCTGACTTTATGCTGATAATGCTCTTCAGGCCCCGAATTAAGAGACAGTATCAGAAACTCCTATATATTTTCTAAATCTAATTTATCTAACTCCTACAAACCACCTCAGAGACCTGAGAGAGATAAATATATCTGATTATATAGGAAGTGCAGGGCCTGCAGCTTCCAAAATGGACAGTTCCCATTTTCTCTCCATACATTACAGCATCAATCTTCAGCCATTTGGCCACGTTTCTCTGACAGACATTGATTGTATAGCAGGAATTATGAAGGACTTGCCTACCCTGTCTTGTCAGAGCTAGGCTGTCGACTTACCTGCTTCCAAGTTTTGTCCTTTTTGGACAGCATTCTGTCTACAGTTGAAGCAAGGGGTTTTTCTTGCCAAGAGATAGACTGGACATTAGGAATGTATGCTAAGCCATATAACTCCCATAATTGTGGCCTATTTATTTCTGTTGTTTTGTATTGTATTTATTGTTATAAGAGAAAGAACCATTTGTTGGACTGAAAGGGGGAGCTGTTGGGGGGAAAAGATATACCTTAAACTTTAAAAAAAGGGAAGAGGATGGGGGGTTGAGAGGGAAGAGGGTGGGAGGGTGGGACTGGAGGGAGGAGTAGGGAGGGGATTGTGATTGAGATGTAACTTGAAGAAATAAAAAATAAATTATAAAAAATCAGGTAGTTTGTAAGATTATTATCAGGAATAATAAGATTGTCTTTACAAGATTCTACATGAAATCTCCCCAAATAAAGAGAGTGATGCTTAGCAATGAGGGACTGTAAGGAGCTTGTAAACAGGTTGTAGGAGAAAAGCACACTGCCAGTAATGTAAGGGAGTGCCTCCGCATCCTGTAGGAGATAAAGCACATTGCAGGCATTAATCCATGTGTGAAGTGTGATTAAGTGTAATGCAAAGTATGACATAAGCAAAGGACATATAAGGAGAAGTCACCAAGAGTGGGGGTGGGGGGGACTTGAGATGCAAGCTAACGAACACCACGCTTGACACTCTCACTATGAGATCCTCCTCCCCCCTCTTGGCCAGGCAGGATGTGCTGCTCCGTGGCACACTGATAAGCAGAGAGCATTGCTGGATTTTGTTGACACACCCCCACCAAACCCATTGTGGAAGGAGGTTCATCAGACATCTGGGTGCCTTGAAAAATCCAGAGGAACACATGCCATGAACCGTTATCTTCGACCACCACTCATGTTAACCTCAACCACGACCACATTAGGAGAGGTACCCATGATTGTAATAGAAGGATGTTTTATTATTTCTATGTTGTGATAGTAGGAGTGATGCTGTTGATTTGGATTTGCTTTTGTGTGATGTTTGAAACTGAAGATAAATCAAAACCAAACTCACTCTTGCCTGAAGTGTAATTACTTTCCTCCCCCCACTATTTGGGGTAGCGCTGAATCCCAACATCCCAGCCTTTTCTTGATAATAAATGAATAAGGGGCCTGTATGGATGGCTTAGACAAGGTTCAAAAAGGTTAGTTCAAAACTTGAGGAGAACTACACTTAGTTTTCCAAAATAGATCTTCACAGTTACTGGGTTTTGTCTTAGCTTGACAAATATAGAACCCATGGTGGGAATAACCAAAGCCAGTACTGCAAGTTGGGTTTCACTGTGCTGTATGAGGTTGTACTGGTAACAATGTTGTTGGAAAGACACATTATCAAAGGGCCAAGTAGTAAACTGTGCAAAGAATAGGTAATATATTGGGGCATATGTCTGCAACCTCTGGCTGTCATTGAAACTCAAACTCTGGATGTGCTCCCACCACCAATCCCTAACTAAGAATGGTAGTTTCCATAACATGTGGTTTGTGCAGAATACCTACTTCCATTTTGAAGTGTGGGATATTCTGTGTGAGGAACATGCTTTGTGATTACCAACATTAATAGCCAGATTCCTGGTTCCAAGTAAACTTCTCTGGCAGACAGTACTTTACTTGTGATATGGTTTGATGCTGGAAAAATTAAGCATATCCTGTGTAATTCCAATGTTAGAAGACTATCAGAATCCTTCACCTGATTTTTTTCCCCAGTTTTGTCATATGTACTGTACTTCATGCTGACTCCGCTCAGTATCTTTTTGTTACAAATCAAGGTTGTTCTGAATACTATGAGCTCTTCTAGTGGATCTCCAAAATGGAGGTGAACCTTGATTGAGTAGATTCCTTCATGAGACTGACCTGTGGGGATGCATGTTAGGCATTTTCTTGATTAATGATTGATGTGGGAGAGCCCAGGCCACTAGGAGAGGTACCACCTCTGGGCACGTGGTCCAGGGCTGCATAAGAAAGCAAGCTTAGCAAGACATGGGGAAGAAGCCAGTGAGCAGTGTTCCTTCATTGTCTCTCCTTCAGTTTCTGCCTCCAAGTATCTGTCTTGAGTTCTTACCCTAACTTCTCTTCATGATGGACTGTGAGATGTAAGGTGAAATAAACCCTTTCCTCCCCAGGTTGCTTTTGGTCTTGCTATTTCATCACAGCAACAGAAAGGAAACTAAGGAAAAAATGGTATTGAATCCATGAAACATTGCTGTGACAGACCAGACCATGTTGTCTTGAGGATTGTGGAAGTGCCTCGGAATATTGGGCTAGAAATCATTGAGCTTAGGGAGTTGTTATGGAAGCTTGAGTGATAACGCAGAGAGATATGAAAATAATGATGACCTGGCTAGAGGAGAGGGAAGTTCCTCACCCGACACTCAGGATATCACGGCCACCCCAAAACTCGCAAGAGACCATCTTGATGTAATCACAAGAGGTTTATTTCGGGGGGAAAGGGGGAAAGGTGGGGCTCAGTGCACTGAGGGACGCCACTCATATCCCACGCAGGGCTAGGAGTCGCGACCATGATTTGGGGGAGAGTCCAATATTTTATGGGGGAGCACCACAGATTAAGGGGGTGGGGGAAATTACAGGTGGGAAGTACCAGCCCAGCCCATCATTTACCACAACCCAAGGGGGAGGGGAAATACAGCTGGAATGTACCAGCCCATCCCATTAGTCAATCAGCGGGAAACATCCTACATCTGTTTGTCTCAGGAATGAATCTAATCTTGTTTTGTTATCTACTTTGTGGTCAGCCAGTTCCTGAAGCCCTGGGGGCCCATGGCCCAATTGACCTTCATTCTTGGTTTCAACCTGTTTATGGTCAGCTAAGTTCCAGGAATCACCTGGCGGCTGGCCTGGCTCTACTGCCGACTTAGGGGGTCTTTTAATAATTTTCATTCCCTTCACTTACCCTAACTTCTCTTCATGATGGACTGTGAGATGTAAGGTGAAATAAACCCTTTCCTCCCCAGGTTGCTTTTGGTCTTGCTATTTCATCACAGCAACAGAAAGGAAACTAAGGAAAAAATGGTATTGAATCCATGAAACATTGCTGTGACAGACCAGACCATGTTGTCTTGAGGATTGTGGAAGTGCCTCGGAATATTGGGCTAGAAATCATTGAGCTTAGGGAGTTGTTATGGAAGCTTGAGTGATAACGCAGACAGATATGAAAATAATGATGACCTGGCTTGTGAAGTTTCAGAGGGAAGCAAAGGTTCTATCAAGGCCATTCATGTGATATTTTGAAAGAGGAATCTGTGGAACTGAGCTGGGCATGGTGGCACACACCTTTAATCCCAGCACCTGGAAGCAGAGGCAGGCAGATCACTGTGAGTTCAAGGCTAGCCTTATCTACAAAGGGAGTTTCAGGACAGCTAAGACTGCTAATCAGAGAAACTGTATCTCTAAAAACAAAACAAAATTTAAAAAAAAAGAATTTGTGGAAGTGAAACCATTGCTTTGTTTTAATTGGGGCAACTGATGTTTGTTACAGGATATTCAATTACTGTACATAGAAAACCTAATTGTTAGCAAAAAATACAAAAGCCTAAATAGAATTGCATTTGTCAGATGCAATTAGGTATGTCCTGAAGAGATGCAGTTTGGGTGTGCCTCTAAAAGCCTCCATAGATAAGAATGCTAAACAATAGAAAGTTCCTGCCTACTTTATGGCAAGTTGTTTGGAAAATGTCTGTGGTCTTTTCTCTATGACCTATGGCAAAGTCAGCTGGGTGGCCTCGGGCTACCCCACTGTAATGACGAAATGTTTTGGCCCCTACTGACTTAGCTTGGAGTCCCACAACCATGATGGTGACATGGTTCAGTTTGCCAAGGATGTAGGGGAGGAGCTAAAGACTTCTTTTAAACAATTAGACTTTGATAGTGTGCCTTTTTGAGGCTTGGGGGAGCTTTTTAAGGTGCTCCAGGTAAGAGATAGGAATCCTCTCTTTGGGCTTACAGGAACAACAGAGAAGCAGCTGGCAGGACACAGGTAAAACAGAATTCTAGGAAAGAGCTAAGAAGCCCTCTTGGGTTTAGAACAGCTCAAGAGAAAGGCAGACTAGATAGATAGAATGACACAGAAAAAAAAGAGATTTCTAAAGAGCTAGTACTTCAGTTGTAGACCCAAGTTTGTAAATAGATATTTTGTATATACTGTTAGGTTGGAATTCCTGACCACCTCCCCATCCCCCACATGGCCTGGTAAAATCCCATCCCCCTTCCCCCTCCAACTTTGCCCAGCCGGAGGGCTTTTGTGGGGGGAATGGCACCAAGAAGGCCAGTTCCACCTTCCTGGCATTCCCTATGGCATATCCCAGCCCATGAGGGATACATCATTCTCTTTAACCTACAGTCTATAAAACCCCTCTACTCCTTATCTCACATGCAACTCCTTCTAATCTCGTGCTCTGAGGCTGTTGGACTCACCCAGGAGCTCCAGTTCCCAAATAAACTGGCCCTTTTTACTCTAATTCAACTGGAATTGGCTTATTTTGTTGGCAGAGTTACACCAGCTATATAATAGCCAATCATATAGTACAGAAAATAAAGTTACCTTGCTGAGCTAGTGGGTCTCTACATCAGTTTATGCCTCATGTGTCTTTAATGCTATAACTATTAGATAAATTTAACAGTAACATATTGGTGCCTTAACATGTAGCAAAAGGCATACCATAAAAAGTACACAGAGAGGTAAATCAGGCAGAAAACTGCCAGAAACTAAGCACGTGGCACAAGCAGAAACTGAGAAGAAAAAAATCATGCCAGCTGCAGACACCTGGGAATGGTGGGAGAAACTGAGAAGTCATCAGACTTGGTAAGATATCTAGGAAGTCCTTAAAGAGAGAGTTAAGTAATATTAAAAAGAATAATCCATGTAAGGATGGGAAATACCATAACACAGGGCATTAGGACCCTGTATAGTTCTACCTTAGATTATTTAAAAATAGAAACAGAAAATGAAAATATAAATGACTTAACTGAGATTGGCTCAATATTGGTTATGATTACTATCATTCTGATATTTCATATTTTATTCTTAATAACCATACTTGATTTCTTTGCCCTCTCAAAGAACAAAGCTTTAGATACATATGAAAAAGAAAAATATAAAAAGTGGATTGATAAGAGACAAGCCTTTGAAGAAAAATTAGAAAGACTTATAAATAAAAATGAGAAAGATACTCAGAGACAGAGGAATTAAGATAAGAGCCTACGGCACCACCGTATAATGAAATTGAAGAAGGTCAGTCAAAAGCTGTTAGAAAACTAACGTTAGCATATCTGGTTACTACACAACAAATACCAACAGGCAATAGGCACCCTTAAGGTTATGAAGAATTTGTATGGCATCCTGTAGAAATGCTAGATTAAAAAAAATGATCAATTATTTCATATGGTACACATTCACCCTATGTGAGGCAGATATTAAATTTTTGAGTGATTTAAAAGAGTAGTTCCCCACAACCAGAAAGATATGACAAAAGCAATATCTTAGAAGCTGGTCCTCAGTTACAATGGTGATCATAGTGGAAGGAAGAAGCTAAGGAAATAGAACAGATATAAGGCTAGAGATATCAATATTTCCCAAGATTAGTTGCTAGGTGAAGGTCCATATACGAAGGTACAAATGCGGGTTGAATATGATGATGCCAACTTGGCTCTGTGTTGTATGGCAGCTTTAAGTGTATGGGACAAGGTGGGAGAAACAGAAGAAAGTTCTGAATCATCTGCTAAAATTATACAAGGTCAAAAAAAGCATAAAAGCATTCACTTTTTTTTTTTTTTTTACGAAGATTGATTTCAGCTGCCTCATCCTGCTCAATGTGCTTTTTGTAGAAGATGGCAAAAACAGAGCACCAGGTCTTCCTTGCAACATGGAAAGATATTCCCAATGAAAATGAACATCAGTTTCAGATTTTAAAATGTCATTTAAATACTGAGCATTATGTTTCTTTGTTGTTGTAGCCACAAGAATGCTCCAGACACCAATCTGGTGTTGCCCTGAGATGACACATTTCCAGCAAGTTGCAAAACAACATTTACACTATTTCCAAGAGGAATGTGCAAGGGCAAGACATGATGTGCCTTCATTTCCTGAAGCACACTAAGGGCATTTGGATTTTGGCAAACCTTCAGATCCAGTCAGGGAGCTTCAATTATACAATAGCTGGTAGAAAACAAAACAAAACAAAACAAAACAAAAAAACAATACTGATGTTTTCTACTTCAGGTGCTGACCAGCTGGGGCTGAAAAATCTGCTGAGATTAAGAAGACACCAGAATCTGTGGTAGGATGAAGCATCCTTTGGGTATATGCCTGTGATGATTTGAATAGGAATGGCCCCCATAGGTTCATAGATTTGAATATTTTGTCACCAGAGAATGGCACTATTAGAAGGTATGGAGTTGTTGGAGGAACTGTGTCACCGGAGTTGGCCTTTGAGGTTTCAAATGCTCAAGCCAGACCCAGTCTCTCTCCTTCTCTCTTCCTGCTGTCTGCCAATCCAAATGTAGAACTCTCAGCTCCATCTCCAACACCATATCTGCCTGAGTGCCACAGTGCTTCCCACCACAATGATAATGGACTAATCTTCTGAAATTGTAAATGTTTTCCTTTATAAGAGCTGTAATTGTCCATATTTATCACCCAGCCCAAAACTCAAGTCCAAGTGGATCAAAGATCTCAATATAAAACTGAATACACTAAATCTAATAGAAGAGAAAGTGAGGAAAAGCTTTGAACTCGTTATTACAAGAGACAACTTCCTGAACAGAATATCAATAGTTCAGATCCTAAGATCAACAATTAATAAATGGGACCTCATGAAACTGAAAAGCTTCTGTAAGGCAAAGGACATGGTCATTAGACCAAAACAGCAACCCATAGATTGGGAGAAGATCTTCACCAACCACACATCAGATAGAGGGCTAATATCAAAAATACACAAAGAACTAAAGAAATTAAATACCAACAACAGTCAGGTGTGGTGGCACATGCCTTTAGTCCCTGGGCACTTGGGATGCAGAGATGGGTAGATCTCTGGGGGTTCAAGGCTACCCTGGCTACAAAGTGAGTCTAGGACAGCCAGGGATACACAGAGAAACTCTGTTTCAAAAAAATCAAAAAAAGAAAGAAAGAAAGAAATTAAACACCAACAAACCAAATAATCTCTGGTGTGTAACCGAACTTTTTAAAATTATTAAATATTTATTTATTGTTAACTATATTCACTTATAACAAATATAAACACTTAACTACTAATTCTACAAATTCCTACAACCCCTATGACCTAACCACTAAACCTATTGATAACTATTACAACTATTTTCATAACCTTTTGGAAGGATACAGTCTCTGGGTCAGGTCCTCAGTCGACAGGAACACAGTCTCTGTGGTAGACCCTTTAATGCACTAACAGTCCTTTTTTCTGGAATATCTCAGATGTAGATTCAGCAGGGTAAATTGGCTATGGCAGTCTCACCTTAAATAAGGCTTGAGGTTTTCTTCTCTCTGGGAGACCCCAGCAGTCTGTAAGCCAACTTATTTCCTTCACATCAGGAACTCTGCCGCTCTGCCTCAGTCCTTAAAGCTGGCCACAGTTTCATCAGGCTGCTGTTCAAAAAGGTCAAACCCCTCTAGGCAAAAGCTGAGCCACAGGGTTTAATCCTTGACCTTTTGCTGTCTTGCTGAGGCTTTCTCTGCCCACCAGCTTCGTTCTGCCTCAGGGAGATCTGCCCATCAGTCCACCAGCACTTTCTCCATCAGAGGATAGAAACTACTCGTTCTTTGTAGTGTGAGGACTTGCTAGCATTGGAGCTCTCTAGCATGGGGGTCCTTTAGCTCCATCCACTTGTCCTTAAATAGGATCTCTCCTTGTTTCATCTGTTTGGGTTCTGCCCATTTAGCAGCTGAAAACATTGCCAGGCCAAATACCTTGTTTTTAGTCCATTAAGTCTTTCCTGTTTTTCACCGTGCTGATAAGCTAATTGGTCACAGCCAAGTTGATTTTCATGCCCCAAATTAAGAGACTGTATCAGAAACCCCTAGATATTCACTAAATATAATTTATATTAATCTAACTCCCTACAGTGGTGACCCCACAACACAGCAGTCACCACACAAGTAGGTTCTCAGGGAAAGGTGAGTGCACTGTCTGCCCACTCTATCAGCCTCCCCTCGATTGACAGAGACAATCAGATGAGACAAGGATGATGTCTAAGCATTTTCCATTTTTAATGTTTGGTTCTCTGGCTTATACACAGAACCAAATGGGGGATTTACACATGGGCCGATCACATTAAAGGTCATCCTATCACACCACATAGCACAAGCCTGATAACATGGTGATCATGAACTGATCATGAGCACAGAATTCTTGCTCACTCAATCAGCTATACCCACAATAGGGCTTCAACTCCACCCCTGCATCTTCTGGCCAGCACCATCTTAGATATCTCCCACAAGTTACTTTCATTTTCCCAGAAACAAGGTGTTTTTCATAAGGCTCCATTTCCCGGATCCCCGCATCTATTAGGAAAATGCCTCCTTCAGAATGCCTGTAGGAAAGTCTTTGGGACATTTTCTTGATTAATGGTTGATGTGGAAGGACCCAGCCCATTAGGGTCAATGTCACCTTTGGGAAGATGGTCCTGGACTGTATAAGAAAGCAAGCTAAGCAAACCATAGGGAGAAAACCAGTAAGCAGCAATCCTCCATGTTTTCTACTTCAGTTCCTGCCTTGAAGTGCCTCCCTGACTTTCTTTTGTGATGGACTATAAGCAGTAAGGTAAAAGAAACATTTTCTGCTGCCACCCCCAGCCCCAAAGTTGCTTTTGGTCATGGGGTTCATTACACCAATAAAAAAGCAAACTAGTACAAAAATAAAACACAATAAAGAATTCTAAGACTGCAAGATAATTGGCCCAAAGCAATGAAAGCACACAACTGGACAGATAACTCAAAGTTTATGAGTACTTGCTGCTCCTCCACACAACCAGAGTATGGTTTCAAGCACCCACACTGGGAAGCTCACAACCACCTGTATTTCCAGTTCTGTATTCTACAGACAGACACACACACACACACACACACACACACACACACACACACAAGCTCAGACATACACAAACACACAAATTTAAAAAAAAGAAATACAGGTAGAGGAAGAAGCAAAGTAGTTATTAATTTACTGGTAATAGCAAAGATTATACAGAAAATTCAAAAGTACTTACTGATAAAATGATTTTAAAAGAAGTTTAGTAAGATTGAAAAATTATTATAAATAATATATTTTATGTACCAGCAACAAAAAATAATAAATGTTTTAAATAAATATATAACTTTCAATCACATATAAGAAACAAATAATTAGGAATAAGTCTAATTAACATAAGGCCTAAATATACTTTAGAGATAATAAGATGACTCAGAAATGAAAAAACAGAATTCAATCATTAGAAGCTTCACATTTTTTTGTTTGTTTTTTCGAGACAGGGTTTCTCTGTGTATCTCTGGCAGTCCTGGACTCACTTTGTAGACCAGGCTGGCCTCCCAGAGATCTGCCTACCTCTGCCTCCCGAGTACTGGGATTAAAACCATGCACCACCACACCTGGTTAGCTTAACATTTTTTTTAAGTTGTCACAACATAATTTTATTATGGCATTTTCATACATGTGAATCAATATAATTTGTTATTTATCTCTTTTCCCTATTTCCTCCCTATTGCTGGTGCCCCTCCTCTCTCCAAATAGTTTCTCTTTTGCTTTCTTATCATGTGCCTCCTATTTCCTTCTCATTAGATCCTTTCCTCTCCTTTTATAGTCCCCTTTCAATTTTCAATGGTGTAGTACCTTGAAATACACTGCATTAGGTTCCAGGATTTGCTTACCTGACAATAAAGCTTTTTGTCAGAATGTCCATTCATATCTGAAAGAATACTGAACACATACAGTTTTAAACATAACTTCTGCATATACTACTACTCAAATACATCATTTGGGTATAGCTTTTCTTAACACAATGATTTCCAATCCAATGTATTTTCCCACAAATTTCACAATTGCATTTTTCTTTAGAGCTACACAAAATGCCACATTTCATTATCCTCTATCTATTGATAGACATGAAGGCTGCTTCCATTTCCCCACTATTGTGACTAGTTCAGCAATGAACATGGCTGTGCATGGCATGTCTCTTTGATATGTTGCAAGTCACTGATATCTTGCAGTCACTCATAGCATAACTTGAACTCTCCCATTAAAGGGTAAGGTCCTTGTGGTAGGTTTGAATGAAAATGTCCCCCACAGGTTCATGCATTTGAACACTTATTCTCAAGTTGGTAGTGCTGTTTGAGATTTAGGAGGTTGGAAAAAGTAAGTCTCCAGAGGTGAGCTTTGAGAGTTTAAAGGCTCACACCATTTCCAGTTGCTCTTTCTTCATGCTTGGAGTTCACCAGCACCACAGTCATTCAAGTTGGAAACTGGAGACCTGACTCCAACTCTTCTCAGCCTCACTTCATTGGGCTCTGCCCCTCCACACCTCCTATGGAACTGGTAGAGACTTAAGCCTCGATCATTAATCATTTCACAGCAGCTATTCCCTCCTTCCTGTTTAGCACCTCCCCCATCCCTCTCAAACCCATCCTTTACCCAGCCTTGGGTATGAAACTCCTCAATCTCCTGCAGTTCTTTATTTGAACCAACCAACCTCCATGAGTAAGATCAAGTCCAGACACTTGTCCATGACCCAGGACTCTTTGTCAACCTTTATGGCAAACTGCTCAAGCTTTCCACCCGTTCCCAGGGGTGTACTCACAATGGAAGGAAACACTTGTCTTGACATCTTTGTTTTGTCCTCTGGTGAGCATCCCAACACCACAGCTATTTTGTGGACAGGACTGGCAAGGCAATTGTTGCATAGTCTCATGTGTAGTTCTGGTTCTGTGGTCTTCAATGCACAGAGTGCTGGGAGGACAGCAGGGTTTCTGGGAAGGTTGCCAACAACAGAGTCAGGTTGCATACCTGCTTTGACACTGGTCAGCTGTGCATGCCTAGGTAATCTCGCTGGTGTCTGCATTTGAAAGTAGAAAAATGCCACTGAAGTGCCCCAGGGTGGACCAAGGGCAAGTTGTAGTGATTGCTACAACCTTCAAATTCTGACTATTCAGTTTCAGGAGTGGACAGAACATGATGAGCACTTACCATAGGGACTTGCAAAAGCAGACAAAGGCATTTTGTGAGCAGTTATGGCTCAGCTACTCACTTAGAAATGCTCTCTGCCAAAGTTATTTCTCATATCCTGACCTCCAGCTCTCCCTGGAAGCAATGATTTTGAGGTAGTTCCAAGTCTTCTGACTCATTCTCACAGTATCTTGTCAGCACTACAACTCTGATTTATGAGCTATGGCTTACTCTGAAGTGGTCTGGATATCCATCTCTTTTTCCCTCAAATATACTCACTGGGGCACATATCACCAAACATGATGTCACTGGCCCTTACATCAGTTTCCCTCTCTCAGATACTGAGGGGAAACAGGCTGATTGTGTCCTGAGCCAGAAGGTTAGAGATGCCCTGTTTCCTACACTGTAACAATGAGAATAACTCTGTCCAAAAGAGCAATCTAGATGGGGGGGGCAGGAGTTCCCTATTCATAGGGCATTTCCTGCCATATGACTGCAAATGTGATAGATTCTTGTCAGAACTAGGTCAAATCTAGGTCTATCCAAAGGTCCATTGTCTCCCTATACGACGTCTGATCATTTCTTACAACTTCTGGAAGTCTGGTCACAAGGAAGATGAATACTGCTCCCTCTCTGCACACCTCTGAAACACTAGCTCTACTAACTTCCTTCCCATCCTTAATGCTTCATTGCTATTTTATTGTGAAGTGTATAGTAAATATGAGCTAGACTGAATAAAGAATATTGCCCTTTGAATTTTATTTTCTTTTCGTAACTCATCAAATATTTTTCTATTTAAAGTTTTATTTGTGTGTGTGTAAATACATGTGCTGCCTGAATGTAGGTTCCCATGGAGGCTAGAAGAAGGTGTTAGATCCTTGGAACTGGAGTTGAAGTTGTGAGCCACCATAGGTGCAGGAACTGAAGCCTGGTTCTTTGGAAGAGCTAGCTTAACATTTTTTAAATTATCTTTTTTCTTCTCTCTTGGATGGTTTTACTTTAAATATTAAAACATTATTGCAACATTACTTTAAAATTCAGGTGAAAAAATAAATTGTAAGTAATATCTAGGAAAGTCCTCAAAAATATAAAAATATGAGGGGAAAACTCTAATAATTCTTTAGACTTTTTATGAAGTTGCATTAATTGAGACAGCTTGATGTTGGTACAGAAATAGGAACTATGGCTGATGTAACAGATCTAGAGAGCTCAAAAAAGCTTCCAATTACATGGGACATTTTAGTGTCACAGAGATAGCAAGTCAAGTTGCCTAATTGTGCTCAGGCCATTAGAATAAAAAAACATAGAGTAGGTGTTTATTTCTCATGTTCTCACGGGGAAGCCCAAGATCAAGATGCCGGCAGATTCGGGGCTTGTCTGAGTCTGCAGAGGGCACCCTACTCACTAGCTATGTCCTTGCATGGTAGAAAGTCAGAAAGATCTAGAGTTCCTTGTTTTATAAGGGCACCAATCTCTCATTGAGGGCTCATCTTTGTGGCCTGTCAAACCAAATCACTGGGATTAGAGTGATGGCTCAGTTGTTAAGAGCATTTGCTGCTCTCCCAGAGGATCCAGGTTCGATTCCCAGCATCCACATGGTAGCTCACAACTACCGTTAACCCAAGTTGTAGGAAATTCAGTTCTTCAGACCTCCAAAAACACTGCACACAGGTGGTGCATTTTACATGCTTGTAGGCAAAACACTTATGCAGATAAAATTAATCTTACAGATAAAATAAATCTTAAAGTTTTTTAAACAATTTCTATATGTAAATTATTGGTGGTATAGTCAGTCATAATAGAGCAATGGAAGATGAAATTCTCAGTTAAAAATGACAATTGTTCTATTTTGCTTTTTTTTTGTTACTATGATAAAACCAAGTTGGGGAGGAAAGGGTTTATTTCAACTTACATTTCTAGGTCATAATAATACATCATTAATGGAAGTCGGGGCATCAACTCAAGGCAAGAACATGAAGACAGAAAACATGAAGGAAGACTGCTTACTGGCTTGTGCCCTAACATCTGTTCAGTTAGCTTTCTTCTACAGTCCAGAACTCCCTGCCTAAGTAAGGATAGTAACATCCAAAGCAGGCTGGGCACCTCCTTTATCAATCAGCAATCAAGAAAACATCTCATAGACATGTCCCAAGTCATCCTGATGGAGGCACTGCTCCTGTTGAGACTCTCTCAGATAACTGTGTGTCAAGTTGACAAGTGAGGCTAAGCAGGAAATCCATATAAAATAATTCAACCATATCATAATCCCCCACCATAATTTAAAAGCCAATCTCTCCCAAGCGTGTGACCAGCCATCAGGAAGTAGAGACAGGTGGATCTCTGTAAGTTCAAGGACACCCTGGTCCACATACAAAGACTCTGTCTTAAATAAACTTTTAAAAGATCAATTCCTAAGGCAAATAAGATTTAAATGTCCAAAAACAAACTCAAAAATATTAAAGTTCCTAGTGGGGAAAATGTAAATACATTTTAGACCTTGAAAACAAACCAGGTTTTTTTTAAGATTTATTTATTATGTGTACAGTGTTCTGCCTGCATGTATGTTTGCACTCCAAAAGAGGGCACCAGATCTCATTATGGATAGTGGTGAGCCACCATGTGGTTGATGGGAATTGAACTCAGGACCTCTGGAAGAGCAGCCAGTGCTCTTAACCTCCAAGTCCTCTCTCCAGTCCCAAAGTAGATTTCTTTAAAGAAAAATATTTAATATAAAATAAAGAATTGAGCTAGGTGTAATGGCACATGCTTTTAATACCAGCACTCCAGACACAGAAGCAGGCAGATTTAGTAATTATGGTTAGTTTAAAATAAAAAAAACTTTGGTTTACCAATACTTTAGAGATGTGAAAACACAAGGTACAAATCAGGAAAAGATACAATACACTTACAAAAATTTGTATCAAGAATATATAGATCCGGGTATGGTGGCACACACCTTTAATCCCAGCACTTGGGAGGCAGAAGCAGGAGGATCACTGTGAGTTCGAGGCCAGCCTGGTCTATAAAGTGAGTCCAGAACAGACAGGGCTACACAGAGAAACCTTGTTTTGAAAAACCAAAAAAAAAAAAAAGAATATATAGGTGCTGGGGCATGTTGACACACACTTCTAATTCCAGAACCCAGAAGACATAAGCAGGCAGATCTCTGTGAGTTCAAGGCCAGCTTAGACTACATAGTGAGTTCCAGACCAGGCAGGGCTACATAGTGAGATCCTGTATCAAAAAAAGAAACTTACAGAGGATAATTTTCAGTGTTGGATCACTTACCTAGCATGTACAAGGCCATGGGTTCAATTCCCAAGACAATCACAAGTAGCTGTGTGTGTTTTACTTTAGACCAATGTAAACAAAAAAGTAGGAAAATTAATAAAAATATAGAAATTTCACAGGAAAGTGCACATAAACATATGAAAACATATTCAACAGAAATGTAAAAGCCAAATGTTGGAAAGGGTGATAACTCAAGAGATTCATGGCTTATATATGAGAGTAGCTATCAGGAAAAACATTTTGGAAAGTGGTCAGGTATTGTCTACTAGGGTTTCTCATACATTTAATTATTTAGTTATTTTGTGTATTTTGTTTTGTTTTGTGTTTTCGAGACAGGGTTTCTCTGTGTAGCTCTGGCTGTCCTGGACTCACTTTGTAGACCACGCCAGCCTCGAACTCACAGAGATCCACCTGCCTCTGCCTCCCAAGTGCTGGGATTAAAGGCGTGCGCCACCACCGCCTAGCTTATTTTGTGTATTTTAAACAGTGTGTGTGTGTGTGTGTGTCTGTCTGTCTGTCAGTGACTGACTGTATGTGGACAAATAAATGCCACAGTGCTCATACCATGGAGTGCACACAAAGGTCAGAGGATAGATTTTGTGGGTCAATTCTCTACTTTTACTATGTGGATTCCAGAAATCAAACTCAGGTTGTCAAGCTTGACACTTACCTACTAAGCCTTCTCACCAGTCTTTTTTTTTAATTCCATCTATATATTTACTTTGTGTACAAAAAGGGGGTCATGCCAAAGTACATATTTGGAAGTCAGAAAACAATTTGCAAGAATCAGTTTTCTCTTTCTACCATATGGATCATCAGGCTTGGCAGCAAGTGCCTTTATCAGGTGACCTTTTTTCTGAGGACATTTCTTTTCTGTTTATTCTTTCCTTTTGGTCTAGCCAAAATTAAACACTGCGTTTATTGTTAAAGCCAAGGAAGCCTTCATAATGGCTACTCTTTTATTTTTTCCCCTGAAAGGCATCTGTTTCCCTGAAGGATTAGAGGAACTACTAAATGGTCACTTTTCTTTAAAAGACCAGAGGAAGGGAGATGAACTGAGAGAATCCAGTTGTATAGGCTAGATCTGGAGTATTGTCATCCTTACATTTTCAGAGCATTAGCTGAGGGTGGATAAGATTGTTCCCTAGTTATCATCATTCGCAGTCCTGCTCTGCCTTTTCTGGAACTTGGGTCCTAGGATTGGCCTCTTGGACTTCGTGTCTGTTTAATAGTTTGTCTTCCAGAAGTTGCATTTCTCCTTTGAATGAACAGCTTTCTTAACCAAGAAAGAAAAATATACTTGAAAGGTATAGTTTTGAAAAGCTGTCCTATGAAATTTATTTTTAACTTTAAATTGGTAGTTTCCATTCTATAAAGCCAGGTTTCACCTAATTCCTCACTGCAGTCTGAGTCAATGAGAAGTAGATAAGTGATAACGCAGATTTCCCCAGAGGAATAAGTCATCTAAAATAGGATCTGTTAGTGTAACTTTATATAATTGTGTTAGTTTCACTGTTTACCTCTTAACCTGGTAACATCTAAATAATTGAGACTCTTTATATTATTTAACAAGTTTCACAACTCAAAAAGTGAGTGCTTATTACTCTAGTCTTAACCCACTGAGCAAATCTGGCTTCCCTCCAGTGTAAATCTCAGAGATACTTGCATTTTTTGGCTCCTGCCTCAGCCTCCTCTTGAATCACCCTCCTTCCTCTTCTTAACTCCTCCTCCCCCCCCCCCAGGGCAGGAAGTCAGGGCCTATTCTCTCCCCTGCTCAGTGATTGGCTGTAGGCTGCTTTATTGGCATATTAGGGGACAATTGGGTAACAGTGTTTACATAACATTGAGACATGAACTCTTCAGAACAAGGACTGGAACCAGATATGGGAGGTACAGAAATCAGCATTTGAATTACAATAACCTTACACCTACAAGGATCCAACTAAGTCTTTCTGGAGATGGGGCATTCTCTTAAGAGGGATGCCTGGGTATAGGGAATGAATGTCTTTCCATCTTCAATGCTGAGGCCATATTGTAAAAGAAAAATAATTTTCTTTAAAGTTTGAGGATCAAATTGATTCTAATTTCCCATGATATGTTCACTGCTATAAAGAACTGTTTGGGGATCTGTCCAAGAAAGTAGGAGAAAAGACCCTGGCTCTCACAACTATCTTCTATCTTCAGTTTTCACTGTTAGTTGTAAATATCTCCAATAGAAAATCAGCTTCCCTATGAAATTTAGAATTGTTCTTTCAAGGTCTGTAAACAATTGTGTTGTTATTTTGATGGGAATTTCATTGAATCTGTATATTGCTTTTGGTAGGATGACCATTTTTATTATGTTGATCCTACCTATACATAGCATGGAAAGTATTTCCATCTTCTCTTATCCTCTTCAATTTCTTTCTTCAAGGACTTGAAGTTCTTGTTTGTACAGGTCTTTCACTTGCTTGGTTAGAGCTACCCCCAGGTTTATTATTTGTAGCTATTGTAAGGGGAGTTGTTTCCTTGATTTCTTTCTCGGCCCATTTATCTTTTGTGTAAAGAAGGGCTATGATTCTTTTGAATTAATTTTGTATTCAGACACCTTGCTGAAAGTATTTATCAGCTGTAGGAGTTCTCTGGTGGAATTTTTGGGGTCTCTAATATATACTATCATATTGTCTGTGAATAGAGATACTTTGACTTCTTCCTTTCCAGTCTGTGTCCCTTTGATCTCCTTTAGTTGTCTTATGCTCTAGCCAGAAACTAGAATACTCTTCAAGTACTATGTTGAAGAGATATGGGGAGAGTGGGCATCCTTGCCTTGTCCCTGACTTTAGGGGAAATGCTTTAAGTTTCTCTCCATTTAATTTGATGCTGGCTATTGCCTTACTGTATATTGCCTTTATTATTTCTAGGTGTGGTCCTTCTATGCCAGCTCTCTCCAAGACTTTTAGCATGAAGGGGTGTTGGATTTTGTCAAATGCTTTTTCAACACCTAGCGAGATGATCATGTGGGGATTTTTCTTTCAGCTTGTTTATATGGTGGATTATATTGATGGATTTTCCTATATTGAACCACCCCTGCATTCCTGGAATGAGGCCTACTTGATCATGGTATATGATAGTTTTGATGTGTTCTTGGATTCAGTTTGCAAGTATTTTATTATTTTTCTTCTATGTTCATAAGGGAAATTGGTCTGAAATTGTCTTTTTTGTTGGGTCTTTCTGTGGTTTAGATGTCAGAGTAGGTCTGGTAGAATTCTGTGCTGAAACCATCTATACCTAAATCAATCCTGTACAATAAAAAAAACATCTGGATATATCACCATCCCTGACTTCAAGCTGTACTACAGAGCAATAGTAATAAAAACAGCATGGTACTGGCATAGAAACAGACCAGTGGATCAATGGAATCAAATCAAAGACCCAGAAATAAACCCACACACCTAAGGTCACTTAATTTTTGACAAAGAAGCCAAAACCATACAATGGAAAAAAGAAAGCATCTTCAACAAATAGTGATGGTCTAACAGGATGTCAACATGTGGAAGAATGCAAATAGACCCATATTTATGACATTCCATAAAACTTAAGCCCAAGTGGATCAAAGCCCTTAATATAAAACTGGACACACTATATCTAATAGAAGAGAAAGTGGGGGAAGCCTCAAATTCATTGGCACAAGTGACAACAACTTCCTGAATAGAACAGCAATAGCTCAGGCTCTAAAACTAACAATCAATAAATGGATGTGACTGCTATGTCACACATGCATCAGTAGATGGCAGAGAGGGGAGAGGCTAAATGTACATTCAGTATTCTGATCTATACACATCTGAATGAATAGCAGTCTAACATTCCTGGAGGGGGAGGAAGCAAGCTGAATACCAACACCACTTTGATGCCACGGAGTAGCCTGAGATGACTACCAGAACAGTACCAGGCAAGCACCAGATGGACGCCCAGGACAGGAAACAGGCCAGAGGCTGGAGGAACTCTGCCTGGCCCTGGATGTGGGGGTTGTGGGTGAGCCAGCCCTGAGGGAGTGAATGTGGGAAAGCCAGCCCTGCCTTTGGTCTGCTATCCAGTGGTGTTGGCTGGGGAGAAATGCCCTCCCCTTCCTTTTGCTCTCACCACCATTGGCCAACAGGAGATCTGGCCCAGATGGGGGTCACAAGAACAGGAGAGCTGTGCCTGCCCCTCACATGCTGCAGCACTTTGGAGAGCAGGCCCTGCACCTTTCCACAGGCCATGAAAGTGGGTGTTGCAGGTCCAGAACCAGGGCTTTGAGTTGGCCCACCCCAACATCTACTCCATGGATGAACTGCTGGAGTGCAAGAAGAGGTCAGTTCCACAACCCAGGACTGTAGGATCTCCAAGACACAGGACAGTTACAGCACATCTGAGAGGAGTTCCAGTGAGGTTTCAGTACTGATGGAATAGCAGAAACAGGGGCCTTATACCAGACCAAGAAGTCATTATAATAAACGTTTGCAAGCAGAATCTGTGGACAAAGGGGAATATTGTAGGACATACTGAGATACACTGCAGCTTCCACAATGAGCTGTTATAATACTGGGACAGACTGCAAGGGTGGAGGGTGAGTCTTGGGGGGAGGTGAGAGATGGGTGGGAACAAGGTACATGATGTCAAATTCACAAAATAAAAAATTTTTTCAATAAAAAAAATAGAATGTTAAAAAAAATAAATAAAATAAATGGGACCTCATGAAACTGAAAAGCTTCTGTAAGGCAAAGGACATGGTCATTAGAACAAAATGGCAGCCTACAGATTGGGAAAAGATCTTCACCAACCCCACATCCAACAGAGGTATAATATCCAAACTATATAAAGAACTCAAGAAATTAAACACCAAGAAACCAAATAATCCAATAAAAAAAATGGGGCACAGAGCTAAACTGAGAATTCACAAAAGAAGAATTTCTAATGACTGGAAGAAATGCTCAACATCCTTAAGCATCAGAGATATGCAACCCAAGACTACTCTGAGATTCCATCTCACACCTGTCAGAATGGCTAAAATCAAAAACTCAAATGGCAGCACATGCTGATGAGGATGTGGAGAAAGAGGAACACTCCTCCATTGCTGGTGGGAGTGCAAACTTGTACAACCACTATGGAAGTCAGTCTGGCAATATCTTAGAAACTTGGAATAGCTCTACCTCAAGACCCAGCCATAACACTCCTGAGCATATATCCAAAAGATTCCTCACCAAACCACAAGGACATCTCCTCAACTATGTTTATAGCAGCTTTATTTGTAATAGATAGAAACTGGAAACAACCCAGATGTCCTTCAGCTGAAGAATAGATTTTTTAAAAAACTGTGGTACATTTACACAATGGAATACTACTCAGCTATCAGAAACAAGGAAATCATGCAATTTACAACCAAAATGGATGGAACTAGAAAAGCTCATCCTGAGTGAGCTAACCCAGACCCAGATACACATGGCATCTATTCACTTATAACTGGCTTTTAGTCATATAGTACAGGATAACTATCTTACAATCAACAGACCCAAAAGAACAGGAACATGGACTTTGTAACCTGTTAGTGGGACATTTTACTCTAGTGCAACTGCCATGTAGGCTCCCAGTGCAAGAGGGAGCTCTTAGCCCTCATGTGACTGATGAACTGAGGGGGACTGATATGTGGAGGCACCCCACATAGAGGATTAAGATAGGTGGGATAGGGGATAGAGGGTGAGAGGGTGGGAGGGTGGGACTGGGAGGGGTGGAAGGAGGGGGCTGTGATGGAGATGTAACTTGAATTAATAAAGAAAAAAAGGAAGAGAAAATCAGCTCCCAAAAAAAAAAAGAAAAAAGAAAATCAGCTCCCCTGTAATTTGTGTGTCTCCCACCTCAAACAGATTTAGTTCTCGGTGGGTTGGTATCACCTTCTTCAACTGCTATCCCTAAGATAACACACCCAGGGCCTTGATCTTTAGCCTCAAGGATAAGGTGTCTGCCCTATGTTTCATACTGTTCAGTATCTCCTTATCAATTCTCCCATCCAAGTATTAAAGCTTGACTTGGCTTAGTTTTGGCCATGTTCAAGGTTGTGTGGCTGTAGATTCCTTGTCAATTCTTAATAGGAACTCTTTATGGCATAGAAGTCACTCAAAAATTTTCAATTCTATATCCAGAGAAAGTGAGCCTTCATATCCTCAGTCCCACATAAATTTGTTAGGTGCCATGTTGAACCCTGTGAAGTGATTTGGGGATAAAATTAAAGTCTAGGACCCTAAAATAAATAGGCAGCCAACAGAGAGTATCATCTTCGGCAGAGTCGCCAGGGTGAGTAACTTCTGAGATCCTCTTGACAGTTTGGACAATGAAATGAGTTCCACTTCCTGTAAATGGTAATAATTTGGCCAGGAGTATAGTCATTTAAGGATACCCTCAGAATAATTAAAGAGGATTCAGGAGCTTGGTGCAAACTGAAAGTGGACAATTTGACCATTTCTAAAACTTTGTACTAAACATCCTGACACAGGACAACTGGAGTTTTGCCAGTAGCATTGGGATCCATCAGCAGCAGGACAAAAGCAAGAAGCCTTGCTCCTATGGAAATATGTGCTGTCCCCAAAGCTATTTGATATAGCATGGAAGAGTTCTAACCTTGAATTTAGAGGGGAAAGACAAAACTGGAAGTCTTTGCCCTCATATTCATGACCAAGAAACCATTTAAGAAAGGAAGCACACATAAAGCAATAGCCAGACACTTGCAGAGACAGACTTTATAGGAAAGTGGAGTGCTAAGGGCCAAGGCAGGGTGGGATGAAGGGGAAATGAGAGAGAGAACATTTGGGGCATTGGCATCTGAAGGTCCACCCTATGGAAGACAAAGGAGAAAATGGAAAGTGGGAAGTATCAGCAGACATTGAGGAATAACATAGATGGATAATAGAAAAGTTGTTCCTGTTACATTTACACCCAAACACCCCTTGGAAATGAAGGGGAGACTGAAAAAAAATTGTAAAAGGTGAGGAAAGGAAGAGGGACTAGATACTAAAAGTTGTTAAAGTCAGACATTTTTTTCTTTAGACTGAAAGCTGTAAAACTCCCTTCTCCTTGGTCTTCATGACCTAGTAAATAGTTGCCCTGGCCTGGGAAGGAAGGCAGTTTCCTGGGGTGCCTGTGGAAAACTTGGCCTTTCATCCTTAAGGAAAACAGCCTAGGGAAATGAGGGAATATAAGAAAAAAAGACAAGATAGATTTTCCCATTACTGCAAGGCGGAGTGACATCCATAGAGGTCAAGGGTTAGACCTCTACTCATGGGAGAGAAGTGTCACCTTAAAATCCTGTAGATCTGAGTGTCACTGCAGGAGTACCTTCTGTTCTTACATTGCCCCTGGGATTTCAACAAGATGAGAAAAAGACATAGAGCCTCAGCAAGCCTCATTAGAATAAAGTAAAGTTTATTAGAGTAAATACTTGTCTCACAGACATGAGTGGAGTGTCTGAGGATAGGATATCAGGTTGTGGTAGTTTATCTTTTTCTATGTCACCTGGTCACATCACTCATCCTTCTTCCTTTTGATTGGTGGAAGGTTTCTCTCTGCTCATGTAGATTAACCGCTTGAACCAGGATTTCCCATAATCTTCAGACCTGGTCACAAGATCTCATGACCTGGTCTCATAACAGCTTGTTGTCTCAGATATTCTGTTGCCCCAGGTCTAAGATTAGACAACAGAGCTTCCACTGCTCATATCCTACATCCGTCTAACCTAGAAATCTGAAATGATACAAAATGTACCCAAATGCTAAACCAAGGGTTAATAAAATTAGATTGGAAATGTTTTCTTATTTTCCTTCTACTCTCATTCACTCTTGCTTGCCCCATACGATTTCTATTGAAGGCATTTACATTTCTAATGCATAGCACATGAGAAGCAAGTTTGCTGAAAGCAGAGCTACCAGGCTAGCTTGTAGATGCTATGCTGGGGGAACTACAGGGACTAAAAAAATCTACTGCGGCCAGAAGCTACTCTCATTTTTTTTTTCAACCTGCTTTAAAACAGTCCTACTCAGATGAAGCACTGCTCAGTAGGTACTGGCTGCTCAAGAACGGTGCATGTAACTTAAACACAGAAACAGCTTAACTATAAAATAGCAAATGGTTTCAACTAGAAGCAAATAAATAGAAAAACCAACCATAGATCCTAAGCAGACTATGTGTGATACTGAGCAAAAGCTCTGCCAACTGTCCCAAGCAGTCCTTATTTGTCAGCATCTAATTTCCCTGGATCTTATCTCTGGAACTATAGTTTGGAGTTACCATGATGGCTTAATGGGTTCTTAAAAAGGAAGTTAGTGGCTTGGAAGAGGACACACTTGGACTGGACTTCTTTGGAAGAGAATAAAGAAATGGGCGCAGGTAAACACACTGCTTTCCAAAGGCCTGATACTCATGGCTCCACCTAACAATACTGTTGCAGTGTAGAATACTTTGAAAATGAACTACACTATTTTAAGAATAGAGTAAAAAAATCCAGGATGCCTACTTGGAAATTTTACTAAATAATGTGGAAGTCCTGCTGGTACACAGGTCTAGTCTATTCTTGGAAATCACCCATGAATGTTTTGGGGGTCACTTAAAGACTTTAAAAACTTTTAAAAAACCTACTGCAGTGCACATTAAACAGATTTTAAACTATAACCCACATCTTGAATGGACTGAACAATATCTATATTCATGAAACATGATCAACTCAAGATGTTTTGGTGGTACATGAGACTAATCAGGGAACCAAATTATGTTTCACTCACAACACATAGCCATTCAAGATATATAGGTTTATGAAGAAGCCCTGACAACCGAGATTAAGTACACAGTGTCTTGGGTTCACCCTGTAGATCCCACCACCAGCAAAAGCAGTGATTTTCCTATTTCAGTAAGATTGTGGGAAGAAACCAAATAGTATAAACAAAGATCTCTCCACAAAGTTTGAGATTTGAGGAAGGGAAGACAAACCCAAAATTCCCAATCAAAGATATTTCCATACTGGTCTTGAACTCTTTGACATGTACTGCTGTGGTCCTCACACTTATGTGCTCAGACAAGGGTTCATCAAGACACTTCAGTCTTCCTCCACCAAGCTCATCATCACCTTCCTGCTGTATTCATAGGCCAAAAACAGAGCAGCATTGGAAGGGATGGCTCGAATCAGAGTGGCTTTCATTCCAGAATACAACGCTAATATTCCTTCATTTCTCACAACATTTATAAAGGTTCGGATTAATCCTGGGTGCTGCCCAAACATAGAAAGAACCTGAATTCTGGATTTAATGCAGTCCAGTGGGAATATGATAAGCCAGAGACAAATCCCAGCAAAGCCTCCACTTAACATTAAAGGGACAGGGCCTAATTCATCCTTTGGTCGCCCTGATGCAAAAAATGATCGACTGATTTCATAGCCCCCAAAGAAGAAAAAATATCCAGGTATTTCCTGAGCTAGAGTGGTCGGGAGTCCACGATAGAAGCCTAAGAGACCATCCTTCATGAAGATACTTTTAACCATAGACCCAATTGTGTTATGGCTTTGTGCCGTCTTCCCTGATAGCTTCAGTTCATACATGGTCTGCAGCCGGCACTTCACAAGCTCAGTGGGACAGAGGGCCAGCGCAGCAAATGCAGAGGCCATCGAACCAGCAGAGGCAGTCTGAAAGTCATTCAGCTCTGCGGTCTGTTCCACTCTAGCCACTTTCCTGACAAACTGTTGGCAAAAGCCATAACACATGAATAGGATAGAGCTCTGGGCGACATAGGCTAGCAGTGCAGGGCTGGTTCCCCTGTACAAGCCCCGGAAGCCCACTTGGTTGTATGTCCTAACGAAGCAGTCGGTGAGGCCTTTGTACAGGTTGGGAAAAGTCTGCATCTTTACTTTTATGGTGTCGAAGGGCTGCCCGGTGAGCACACACGCTGCGCCCCCGGCGGCACCCGCAGTGAGGTCTATGGCGGCTTGGATGGCAGATTGAACTTCATGTTCGTCCACCCTCCCGTGGGTGTCGTGGGAAGGCAAGTCTCTGTAGGGTCCCACCGTTGGCCGCTGCAGGTTCCTTACCAAGGCCACTCAACCCTAGGCCTGGGGCCGCCACACTCCCAGGCGGATTGGGAATAACCCCCGGCCACGCGCATCTACAAGCACCTCGTGTCCCCGCGAGCAGCGGCAGAATGCTTTCAGTGGTTGTGACATGGCCACTTCTCCCATAAATACATGCGAGGAAACGCTTTACTGAAGCTGGGGGTGTAAGTCAAGGATAGTGTGTGTCCTAGGCTGGGTGGACTATGGCGGTTACAGCCTCAGTACAACAGCAAGTTGAGGATGCTTCCTCTTTAGGAGCCAGATTTCCCAGTTTCTTACCACCAAAATGACACAAGGGTTCTCAGTTGGTTTAGTCTGGATTGAACGGCCCAAGCTTTAAAACAGTAAAGACAGGCTATGCGGGGGTGGGGGTGGATACGACAAGAACTGGGACGACAAATGCCTTTAACTCCAGCATTCAGGAAGCAGAGGCGGGCTTTGTTGGAGATCAGCCAGGAATAGTGAAACTGCCTCAAAAACGAATAGAGAAGACAAACTACTTGGGAACTGCTGAGTCCATGGCACCAAACAAAACACTCTTATCAGATACTCTTTTCTGTTCTCTAGGGCAGGTAGGGCAGGAGTCTGAGTTCTGCAGACACACTACTTTGGAGGTGTAACCAAATCTGGGCTCAATGTACTGAAATGCTTCTTTCAGTTAGCTTTCCTGGACTGTATTTAAAAGTCAGACTTTAGACAGGTATACCGACACCCACTTTTAATCCCAAGCAGAGACCTGCGGATTTCTCAGTTCAAGGCCAGTCTGGTCTACAGAGCCAGTTCCAAGACAGCCAGAGCTAGCTACATTGAGACCCTATCCCAGAAATCTAAACAAAACAAATGCAGTGAGGAATTAAAAACTAGATTGTACATGGTAAAAGGTAGGGGGTTTTTTGTTTTGTTTTTGGTTGTACTAGCAGATGGCCTTTTCTTTACAGAATGTCCAACTGTTGCACTGTACATTCTTTTCTTGAGATATTCTTGTAAGTTTTTTTTAAGATTTATTTTATGAATGTCACATGTATGTGCATCACTGAGCACCTAGTGCCCATGGAGATTACATAGGGTTGGATCCTCTGGATCTAGAATTACAACTGGTTGTAAGCCACCATTTAAGTACTGGAAATCTAACTTGGGTCCTCTGTAAGAGAAGCACGTGTTCTTAACCCAGCAGTCATTTCCCCAGCTCCTAATCATCTCATCTTGAGAATGTGTATGCATGCCTAAACATTGACTTAACAAGATCCCTAGTGTAAATACATGTGTAATTGCACACGAATTCCTTTTCAGCTCAGCACCCTGAACACACTTTACACACACACACACACACATAGGAAAAAAAGCACTTGTGCAGGAGCCCAAAAACAAACACTGAAGAAAGCATTCATCTCTACACCATATTCCTTAGCCATGAGATGCATGAGAAAAGTGAATCTTTCACAATAATGCAGGATTTATTTGGATCTCAGTTATGTTTTTATCTTTGAAAATTTATGTAACAAATAATCAATCATTCCTTATGCCATTTTTAATAGTTATACAAAGGTGCCCAGAAACAAACAATAAAGCTACAGGAATAAGTTATCAATTTTTATGCAGCACATTATTTGAAGCAAACTTCCCAAATTATAAGTTGTGATTTAGAGCCTTTGTTGAATCTGAAGCAAAACCTAATTAAAACAGCTATTTTCCTAAGCCAGGCCGAGTCATTCATACCTTTAGTCCCAGCATTTGACTGAGAAGGGAGAATTGAGTTCAAGGCCATCCTGGGCTACACAGTGAGTCATAAAAAAATAAAATAATTTTAAAAAGAAAGTTTCTTTGTAAACACTTTACTATCACCTCTATCACTCTTTAATTCAGAAGACTGTTTACTGCCTATTATGATCCGGTCTAGTGAATGGGGGTGTTTCTTTGCTCACTGTTCACTCACCGTATTCCAGGTACTGTTCTAAGTAAATCAGTCATATGATTTAAATCAATCCAATAGCCCTGTGAAGCTGGTAATACTATCATCACCTTCATTTCAAAGATAAGAACAGTGAAGCAAACAGATTTAAGCTACAAATTATATGACCCAAAAATTACACAATAAAATCACTGGTCTGATACCGACAGGTTATGCCTTGACCTCGAGCTGTTAAGACTCTAGTTTTCGGCTTCAGCTGCTATAGCAGCTGGCAGTAGCAAAACAGAGGGCAAATTCTCAATGAAAGGGGCTGTATGACTTCCATTTTAAACGCATTGTCAGGGGGTGGCTTTTAAGTATTTCCAGAACACAGCTGAATATACTAAACCTGAAGTTCAAATCAGACTTAAATTATAGATTTGAGAATCCAAGAAGAGCTAATAACTCAACCAGGAGCAAACCAGTAGAATTATCTTAATAAAATATGTGCATCCAGGGCTGGAGAGATGGCTCAATGGTTAAGAGCACTGGCTAATGCTCTTCTAAAGGTCCTGAGTTCAATTCCAAGCAATCACATGGTGACTCACAACCATCCGCAATGTGAGCTGATGGCCTCTTCTGGCTGTAGGTGTACATGCAGATAGAGCAACTCATATACATAAAATAAACAAATCTTTAAAAATATATATACATACATATATATATATACATATGTGCATCCAATATCCATTCCTTCCAATACTGATGTTATTCAGGCATCACCTGTACCCAGATCCTAGTAAAAACTGTTTGGCTAAATACTGTGTCTTCTCCAGTGTAAATTCTTTAAGAGTGGTAAAATACCTGAGATATACATAGAATTTTTCACATGCCACTCTGTTAAGAAAACTTATTTTCTGACTAGCATACTCTAAAACCAGATATTAAGAGATTCTTTAAGTTGCACTGCAGTTGTGAGCTAATGAAAACATTTTGGTAAAGGATAAATGACCAGCTGTAAGGAAAATTACCTTTTGAAGCCTCTAAGTATAAAGAACTATGAATCTGGACTCAGAAGTCTTAATAGTTGATTTTTAAACACTAATGTCTCCTGATAAATGGAAATTTTAAGTGGTTTGTTTTATGAAGTATTTTCAAACTGAAGTTTTACAAACCAATCAGACAGAAATTAGTTTTAACTATGCATCTTATCAATCTTTTTTTTCCTCAACTGCAAAACATTAAATGCTTCAGAGAAAAATTGTGTGTGTGCGAAGTTTTAAAATATGAAACAAGAATACAGGCCTTCATAATGGAAAATACTAATAAATAACATGAACAAACATCAGACTATTAGATAATTTTAGCAATTAAATTGGCAATAGTTAAGGATATAATCTTACCGGGCGGTGGTGGTGCACGCCTTTAATCCCAGCACTTGGGAGGCGGAGGCAGGCGGATCTTTGTGAGTTCGAGGCCAGCCTGGTCTACAAAGCGAGTCCAGGACAGCCAGAGATATTCAGAGAAACCCTGTCTCGAAAAACCAAAAAAAAGAAAGGATATAATCTTAATCTAAGCAGATTTATCTGATAACCAGCATTTTACAGATAACCTTAGTGCTTAATAAAAAGATACCTTCATCAAAGAAAACTAGGATAGTTTAAGAAGGCTCACTTTTATTACATAACAACTTTATGAAATAACTTGCATTTCTGTAACATGGAAAATAGCTACTGTATATATTTTTTTTTAGTGTAAACTAACTTCACTGCCTGTAGGCTAGCTTCTTACTGATCTTAACACCAAAGAACAGGAGTAAACACTTCTGAAAAACAAATAGTAATAAAGTCCTACGATGGAGTGATTAAGGCTCAAGTGATTCACTTTACTAACCTTACTTATCACTTCCCTACAATAAATCTGCCTGTGTAATTCTACTTACTCAAGAATGAAAACTCAGTATACTGGCTTTTAAACAACCAACAAAATTCCTAGCATTATAGGGGATAAAAACTACTCTGAGATCTTCCAATGAAAATAAATTTCTCTCGAGCTGACCAGTCTAATAATTAAAATCAACATTCTCACTTCTCTAGAAGTGATTCTAGCTCTTCTTGCAAAGAGCTAAGCTGCTCCTTTTCCTGGTCTTCCTTTTGTTTGAGTTCATCCAGTACAGCCTGAAACCTATTCTTGAGAGCCAGGTTTTCTACTTTCATAATGAGATCCTCCTGGCGCTTTGCCCTGTCTTGGGTCTCTTGGAGCTTGTCTTTCATGTTGTCAATCTGTTTCTGAATTCCCATAACCAACTGACTGGTTCCTTCGTTTTCTTGGTGCTGCTCATCTGACTCATTCAGCTTGTCTTGTAGCTGTCTCTCCAGATCTTCCTCAGTGTCAACGATGTTCACATCTTCTTCGTCTTCACTGCTGCTGCTGAGGTCATTGAATATCTCTCGAAGCTCATCGTGTTCTAAGGAGTCATGGCCCTGCCTGTGGCCAGACATTCCCGGGGAGGAGATATCAAGGCCTTGATTTTCTGTCTCCTTTGTTTCATCTTCAGCAATTATCTCCCAACGAGTACTGACAGCTTCTGCGTCTGTACTCAGCAACCGCTTTACTTCTTTTTCCACATCTGGAGATTCAATATACTTCTTCTTTGCTGTCTTCCGGAACCTTCTCTTTCTGACATTTTTTAGAGGTAGAGTAATTCCATGGTTCCAAACGAACTTTTTCTCTTTGTCCTTATCTTTTTTCTTGCTTGCTTTGGGATCAGCAGTGGCAACAGGCTCCTCCACAGGTGGGTACAGGTCACCATCCACTGTGGATACAAGCATCTGACAGATATCGGCTGTCTTGTAAAAAGTTTTTTTATCAATTGTTTTCAAGCTCTCCATAACACAAGGCAAATCTACCAATTTTGAGGCCAACGGAACTCGATCCACTCTGACAATCCCATGACGTCCATCAGGATGTAGCTCAATGGTCAGTCTGTCTTTCAGGTTGACATGTCCAGACTGCACTGCCCTCCTCACAGTAGAGGCATATTCTGGGGGCAATCGTAAGATAAACTGGCTCTCTAGTTCATGAGGGGCATCATCTTTGCTCTTACTCATCTTTCATTCCTTGTGAGTTAACTGCTCCAATAAATACTTGCTGCACGAAAAAGTTCCAGCTCCTACAACAGTTAAAAGGGGCACTGTTATTAAGTATCATTTTAAATTTTTAATTACAGAGTTCTAAGGGAAATCATAACCAAGTGGAAGGCCAGTTAGTGTCTATTGTACCTTAATATTAATTAAGCCTCCATTCTTTTTTTTTCTTTTTTTCCTTTATTTTTTATTTCTTCAAGTTACATCTCAATCGCAGTCCCCTCCCTATTCCCCCTCCAGTCCCACCCTCCCACCCTCAACCCCCCCATCCTCTTCCCTTTTTTTTTCTTTTAAGTTTAAGGTATATCTTATTTCCCCCTACAGTTTCCCCTTTCAGTCCAACAAATGGCTCTTTCTCTTATAATAACAAATACAATACAGTACAACAGAGGTAATTAGGCCACAGTTATGAGGGTTATATGGCTTAACGTACATTCCCAATGACCAGTCCATATGTATTTGGTACTTGACTTTAACATTCTACTATCTAAACATCTCCATGAGTTTAAAGGTCTATATCTGACTCAACATTCATACTAACTTGCAACACAATTTTAAAAGTATCTTCTTAGATCTATAACACTCTCTTGACTCCTAAACAACTCAAAATTAAATTATGAGACTCTAGCTATCTGTTCTTCAACCACCTCAGAGACCTGAGAGGGATAAATATATCTGATTTTATAGGAAGTACAGGGCCTGCAGCTTTCCAAACTAAGAAATGACATACTTGTGGCTGCCTGGACAGTTCCCATTTTCTCTCCATACATTACAGCATCGATCTTCAGTCATTTGGCCCCGTTTCTCTGACAGACATTGATTGTAGAGCAGGGGTTATGAAGGACTTACCTACCCTGTCTTGGCAGAGCTAGGCTGTCGACTTACCTGCTTCCAGGTTTTGTCCTTTTTGGACAGCATTCTGTCTACAGTTGGGGCAAGGGGCTTTTCCTACCAAGAGATAGGCTTGCGACTAATTCAATCATCTCCCACTGGAGATTCTTCGATGCTCATCTTCTACTTGGAGAAGAATAGGGGGTGCTGTCAGGAGTTGATATGTCTTGATATAAAAAAATCTAAAGTTACGAAAACACCTTTGAATGCCATTTTCTGCAGATCTCTTGAGGTTTTTGAAGAGGCCCTATCTATGACAGCCTATTATAGTTACTTTCTAAGCTAATCAGAAATAAACCGGCAAGAGACAAGCAACATCTGCTTACCCTAATATAAGAGATAGATAAGCCTCCATTCTTATCTCTAAACATGCAGCCCCTTTGGCACTGCCCCCGTTAAATTCACCCGGCTACTAGAAGCAATACCAAGTTGGGGGCCTCTAGATGCCGCTGCCGCACACGCGAACAGCGACGGAAACCGCGCCGCCCGAGGGGTTTTAGGCACAGACGTTCAATCTGGCAGAATCTCAATCCACAAATTCTCCCCCAGTAAAGAAATTAAAAAGCGGGGGTGCAGTGAACTCTTCGTCTCCGGTACTTACACAGTCCGCTGGCGATTATAAACTCAGCTTTTCGCGGCCTGAGCAAAGCGGCGGGGAGCGGCGCGTCTGCCTTTCGGTTTCTCCTCGCTTTCAGCCGCCCGACGCAGCGACCTGAGCGCTACCGACGAAACGGCCCAGGACCCCGCGGCCACTGTTAGCGCCGGACTCCGGAGCCTACCCGCTCAGACCTCCTCCCAGCCAGGCAGAGGGCAAACAAGAAATGAAGTGCTACGTCACAGGACGGAAGCAGACGCGGCGGCGCTGACGGCTGTTTTCCGGGAAGGGCTAGCGTCACGGCGCGCGCAGGCGCAGTCTCGCAATTACGTTGTCTCCTCTTCTCGTGAGAGCTTGCCCTGTACGGGTTAAAGTTAGTGTTTTCCGGAAAGCGTTGACTTGGAAATACAAATTGAGAATTCCAAAAAGAAAGACAGAAGTTTGCCCCCACTTTTATGAAATCCTAGGGTGGGACAGTTTCTAGTCTAGCGAGTGATTACCGGAGATAACGGGCGTCCTTGAAAAAAGCATCTTTACGTCCCAGAGCGTACCCGTTCTAACTCCGCTACAAGCTTTGGGAACTAATCACAAAGTGAAATGTAAAGTGCCCAAACCAGCGGAGTGAGACAATATTTCTGTTCACT
This sequence comes from Lophiomys imhausi, assembly GCA_907164525.1. Taxonomy (NCBI): domain Eukaryota; kingdom Metazoa; phylum Chordata; class Mammalia; order Rodentia; family Muridae; genus Lophiomys; species Lophiomys imhausi. The sequence continues at coordinate 425,399 of CAJQZJ010000565.1, forward strand.
ATATAATGCTAAGTATATAATCCTGTTAATTATGAAGGAGCCTTGAGGGGAACTAAGCCTTTGGATTCTTTTGTATTTTGAGAGGGGGCCCAGAGGACCAGGTGTGATATGTATGGTATGATCTTTTTGGTCATATGTCTGATAGATATAAATGTAAACAAAATGCTTTTATAACGACACAGGTTCATTTAGAACAAAACTGTCTAAAACACAAATGGTCTGATTGGGTGTGTTGTGTCCACCAGAGAAGACTGCTTAGAAATGGGTTTAAGCTAATAGAAAGTCTTTATTAACTAGCCAGTGACTACACTGGGTATTTTGGATCCAGTGTGTAGCTCTGAGTCTTCCTCAGAGTGAGCTTTTAAGAGAAAAACCACGTCCTGGATTCAGAAAACATAACATACTTCAGTTAATAAGAGCAATTAAGCCAGAAGCAGAACTACAGAAAACAAAACACAAGGTTGCACATTTAGAGACTTTCCCAGAACTGGGCTTTGACAGATTAGACCTTTGTTTTAGTGATTGTAGGTGCTGCTCTGTGCTGAGTTTTACAGCCTGAATGACACTTCCTTCTTGGAGTCAGTTGTGCTAAGCTCTGGGGGCCTGTTACATTGAAGTGTAATATGGAAACTTTTTTTCTTTTTAATCTCTTTTAGTACATTGTCTCTGTGGCCTACCTACATAGAACTTTGAATTCCTAGTGATCCTTCTGCCCCCTGTCAGTCTTCCAAGTTCTGGGATAACAGCCACCATCCCCAGCATATGTCCTGGCTCTTACTGGCAAGTAATTTTTAATTATTTTAGAATTTATTTCACTTCTTTACTTACTGCTTTGAGCTGTTTGTACTATGGATAGTGAAGTTTTCATCAGCATGTGGTATATTACTTTGGACTAAATGACAGTTTCCACTGTTCTGTTTTGTTTGAGGTAGGGTCTCACTATGCAGTCCTGTCTGGCCTCAACGTCACTCAGACCCATCTCCCTCTGCTTCCTGAGCACCAGGACCAAAGGAGTGTTCCATCACACCTGGATGTTTCCACTGATTAATATCCATTTTCACTTACTGTTTTAGTTGGATCTCTTGGGTGGTATATTAAAGTCATTTTGATTTATGTCTTCTAAAATACTAACCATATCTAAATTAAAATAACCCTCTTTAAATATGGTTAGCATTTCCAAAATTCACTTTATTTCTTTATATATTTAATTGACTTCATGGTAGAAAGCTTAGTCTTCTTCATTGTTTTCCAGTGCCTAATACGCAAACACAGGAGCCAAGTGGGTGATCAGCATCTTTAATCCTAGCACTCACGAGGCAGATGCAGGTAAATCTCTGTGAGTTGGAGGACAGCATGACCTACATAGCAAGTTTAAGCCAGCCAGGACCTGGTAGTGAGACCCTGTTTGAAAACAAACAAACAAGAGCCACCGACCATTGCTAATTGGACTAGAGAGATGGCTCAGCAGTTAAGAGCACTGGCTGCTCTTCCAAAGCACTTAGGTTCAAATCCCAGCATCCACATGGCAGTTTACAGCTGTATGTAATTGCTGGGTATGGTGGCTCACATCATTAATCCCAGCACTTGAGAGGCAGAGGCAGGCGGATCTCTGTGAGTTCAAGGCCAGCCTGGTCTACAAAGTAAGTCCAGGGCAGCCATAGATACACAGAGAAACCCTGTCTCGAAAAACCAAAAAAAGAAAACAATTATTAATTGGAAAAAAATGGTTGATCTATTTTAAGGAAAATGTTATCTAAATTCTATAAAAATTTATAGAGGAAAAACTATTCTATGTCACATTAAAATTAAGTAGAACCATTTAATGCATCTACCTTCCTAGTTAAGTACAGTGTTGATTGTTGTAAAGTGAGGAGGTTCATTAGCAAGGTATGCCTTGACTGAGTACCCCAGCAGGCACTGGGATTTTGGTTGCTAGTTGATGGACTTTGTGGGATTGAATCCTGAGGACTCTAATCTAATCAATGTGTTAATCTTTTGATGGATAATACGAAAACATTGAGATGTGGTTTAAAAAGTGGGTGGTAGGGTCTAGTTGGAGAACAAAGGACAGTGAGGATATGCCTTAGGAAGATCTCTCTCTCTCTCTCTCTCTCTCTCTCTCTCTCTCTCTCTCTGCTTGCTTCATCTCTCTTTGTTTCTTGACCACTCTGAGCTGAGTATCTTTGTGGTCACACACCCTTCTGGCATTAGGCTGTGCTTCACATCAGGCCCAGAAACATAGAACAAGGCACCCTGGGGCTGAAGAAACTAATACAAGGAGGCAAAATAAGTCTTTTTTTCTGTTATGTTATATATATATATATATATATATGACATAACTTGAGAGGCAGAGGCAGGTGGATCTCTGTGAGTTCAAACTTGTACACACACACACACACACACACACACACACACACCCCACATCCCAATTTAAACTAGCCACATACCAAGTGCTCAATTGCCAAACGTGACTAAGGATCCCTGATTGGACAGTTCAGATCTTGAAGTACATACAGTACAGTTGCCTGTATGCATGACCTAATACAGATTGTTTCTCTCTCCTGATTTTGAAGAATTTGTGTCTTTTTCTGTCATTCTTTCAGCTCTGCTCCCTGTGCTTGTAAACGTCACAGCTATGGTAACCAGTTACCTTCCGGCCATCAGCAGAGAACTTCCACCCTTGTCCATGATGATGTGGGGTGTTTCCAAAGTCTAATTTACTTTCTGTATTAGTCAAGGATTCTCTAAAAGGAATAGAACAGAGAGACAGAGAGAAAGAGAGAGAGAGAGAGAGAGAGAGAGAGACTGTGTGGGGAGGTGTGGTGTGTTAAAGGAAGATTTATGAGATTGAATTGCAGGATGTGGTTAGAGTAATCTAACAATGAAGGTCTGACACTGGAGAGGCTAAACTTGCCAGTAAGAATGAGGGGATGAAGGCAGAATGTTTCCTTCTTCCACACCCCTTTGCCTGTGCTTCCACCGGAAGGTGCCGCCCACATATACAGTGAGTCCTCCTGCCTCAAATGACCTAGTCCAAAAGAATCTCTCACAAAAGTTGCCAGCAGCTTGGATTTTATTGGACTCCAGATGCAATCAAGGTGGCAATCGAGGTTAGGCGCAGCCCTAGTTACTTGTTATTTGTTTAGTTATATTTGCTGTGGTTCTTGGGATTGAGCTCAGGTGATAGACTACTGCCTTTTGATTTCTCTTGACCTATATGGTCATGTACCTATCCTTGGCTCAACAATACTCTACTTGTAAATACAGCAAACCTGTGTTTCTGAATGTGGTGGGAGGGAGGGCAACTTTCATTAATGTCCAAACATTTTGTTTGTCACAACTGTGAGCGTAGGATCTGCTGACATGTAGTGGTAGGAGACTGGAGAAAATGTTAAACATGGCATGAAACAGCTCCCCTCCCTGCACACTCACATAATAGAGCATTATCTAGCTCAAAATAATACCAAGATTGAGAAATTTCCCTCACGTTATTATTTTAAGCCTATAAACCTAACAAAGAATTTTTATTTTATTATTTTTAAAGAATAAATGTCTCATTATTTGTTTATATTTACCAGAACCTATACAGTTGTGAGTGGGTTCACCTTTGGATATGTAACAGGGCCCCAGACCTTAGCACAGCTGACTCCATGATGGGAGTACCATTCAGGTTGTAAATTTCAGCATGTAGACAGCACCACCTGCCAAAACCAGAGACCTAAACCATCAAAGTCAGTAGTTCTTGGAATGTCACTAAATGAACTAAACTTGCTTTTTGGCTTCTGTACTTCTGGCTAACTTCTTGTTAACTGGAGTATGTAAACCCAGGGCTTGGTTTTTGTACTTAAAAGCTCACCCTAAGAAAGGCTCGGGGCAACACTGGATCCTGAACACCCAGTGTAGTTGATAACTGACTAATGAAGACTTTCTATTGACTTAAACCCATATCTAGACAGTCTTCTCTGGTGGACACCCCATGCCAGGGTATACAGACAGTGGACATCTAAACTATGTTGTAGTAAAAGGGTGTAAGTAACTAATAATATCCATGAAAGAGCTGATTATTTGGGGAATTTTAAGTGTGTGTATTGGAAGAGTTGGGATAGACATCAAAGGTAAATTTTTAAATTAATACAATTCTAGGTTATTTATAAGTGTTTTCATTGTGTTATCATGAAAATTGTTTGAATTTACAGTAATGATTATTTTATTTTGTGTATGCTTGACAGTGCATGAAGGCCTCACCTACCTGTGCACATACATGAGAAGGCCAGAGGAAGTTGTAGCACACCCTATTCTTTCTCTCCCTGTTACACTCTGAGGCAGGAACTGTCACTGACCCTGAAGGTAGGCAGGCTGACATCTGTCTCCACCCTGCACAGTGCTGGGGTTACAGGAGCCAGTGTGGCTGCTAAGCATTTAGACTAAGGTCTTCATGCTTGCCCTGCAAGCTGTTTTACCCACTGAGCCATCTCAATTGTGGGAATTATTTTTTTTTTACAATTTATCTTTTTACAGTGGATAATTTCTGAGTAGAGAACTCTTTTTTGTTGTTGTTGAGATAATGTATCTTTATATCACTTTGGCTGGCTTGGAACTCTCTGTGTAGACCTGGGTAGTTTCGAACTTATGGTGTCTTTCCTGGGATTTCAGGTGTGTTCCACCAAGCCTGGAAAGTACCTCCCCCCCCTTTTTTTTCCTAAAGAAAAATATTTCATCAGTGTATCACCTTCAAAAATGAGTGCCAAGAGCGGGGTATGTACACCGCTTGTCTAGGCAAGCATAAGGTCCTGATTTTCATACTCCGCACCGGAAAAAAATATATATCCAGGAAAAATTGTATTAAGTTTCTTGAATTGTGCTGTAATAATTAGATTACTTCGCTTAAATTTAGTTTTTTTAATGACAGTTTTACTAATATTTTGCCAAAAAATACAATCTATACTCTTTTCTTTTTTTTGGTTTTTTTTTTTTTCGAGACAGGGTTTCTCTGTGTAGCCCTGGCTGTCCTGGACTCACTTTGTAGACCAGGGTGGCCTCGAACTCACAAAGATCCACCTGTCTCTGCCTCCCAAGTGCTGGGATTAAAGGCGTGCACCACCACGTAGCTGGTGTTCTAAACCAAGTCTCGGAATGAAGCAAAGTGGTCTTCAGAGGAATTTCAGAAGCAACTTGCGATAGGTACCACGCTGGACCTCTGGGTGCCGCTGTCGTCCAGTCCCTGGCCATTCTGACCCAATGATCCTCGCCGGCTTTAGCAAACACATCTGAAGAATGCACAGCCTCCCTGCACTCTCTTTGAACCTCTTAGTTTTCGTCGCCCTCTCTTCTGCTTTCCGCTTAGAATATCCTGGTCGTCATCGCCTGAATGTTTAATGAGTGAAGTGCTGCCTTTTCTTTCCTGGAAAGCTGGAAACAACTGCAGGGAGTGAATTCGCGTCTCAACAGCTGCGTGAATAGGAAGTCGCCCACGGGGCAGGCGCACAAAGCGCAGGAAGCGCCGCCTCCCTTCCTGCAGTCTTTGTCAAGCTCCTAGAACCAGGAACCTACTGCGCAGCGAGATTCGAAAAGAAGGCTGAGTGTTTAAATGTGGGGAATCTGAGTGTGAGTGCTTAGAACTGCCCCATCCAGCCAAGACAGCAGAGATCAACTTGAAAATGGCCCGATTGATGCCACAGTTCCACCAAAGAAATCATGTAAGCCACAAGAATTTGAAATCTAAATCTGCCGAAAAGGACATAGACGAATCATCTGGACTTAAATGACAGCGGCTTATGATGCATACTGTTTTGGATAATCCGGATGGCATCTTAATAGCAGCATTTAAAGATTTGGATGCTGGGAATAACTCTACAAATGTATCTCCTAACTTTCAGTAACCATCTCCTCTGACTCCAGAAATGAATGGCGAACACTACAGGCAGTATATATTGAGAACTGCTACTGAAGAAACCCTGGACTGCCACTCCTCAGCGATGGACACAGAGGCAGAACAGCTTTGGACGAAATAAAGTACTAGAGCCTTGGATGCTGAGCCACAGCTCTGCACCGAGCCGTCTTGCGTAAGAGCCACCCACCCTCGCCTCGCTGACATCCTTATGGTCGAGTTCTCCTGTCATTTCCACACAATCTCACAACTGATTCAGAATAGAATCTGCTGCCCCCAGATTGCAGAAAAGCATGGTTTTGATTTTTTTTTTTTAAGTAACCGCATGGTTGAAATGGAGGTCAAGAACTACAATGCAGCATGGGTCACTGTCAACCAGGTGTCCACAGGTAAGAACTGATATTACATAAACAACAGCAGAACTGAGAGCTTTCCTTAAATGGAGAGGCAAAAATTGTTGCAGAAGGAACGATCCCACTGATAGTTCTCCTCCAAGAATTACTACTATATAGTTGTCGCCTACTGACAGATGGGATCCTAGATGGGAGCAGGCTCTAAAGTACAGTCTTGCCATCAGAGCCTTCACAGGAAAGAGCCATGTCTTTTCTTCAGCACAAGCATTACCTGAGCATTTTCGACAAAAAAAAATGCTCTGTTTTCAGGGAGTGATGGTGTATGCCTGTAACCTCAGCATCCAGGAGGCCAAGCAAGAAGATCCAGAGTTTAAGGCCAGCCTGGACTACAAAGTGAGATGCTTTCAAAACAAAGAAGTAGTCAAAGTGATTCTTTTCAGACAGGCCATTGTTTTTCTTTTTTCCCTTTTCTTTCTGTGGTTGCTGAGGTTTGAGCTTGGGACCTTCTCTATGCTAGGCAGGTGTTCCACACTGAGCCACATTTTTCTTTGAGACAGGGTCTTGCCATGTAGCGCAGGCTGGCCTCAAACTTATAATCCTCTGTCTCTGCCTCCTGAGTGCTGGATTGCAGATGTGTATCTCTGTGCCTTGGGCCAAGGGATTGGGAACATTTACCGAAGCCTCCATTGAATACTTTAGCACTTCTGAACAGAGCCTGGGGTCTTTCATAATTCCTGTTTCTTCCTAACAAGTGACCTTGCACCAAGAGAGTGCTAATGGTCTTTGTCAGTGGGTACAGATCACAGTAGCTTCCTGGAGACTACCTTTAAATTGATTCTCGGCATGATAACCGGGTTTTGACTGGTTCAGCGACATCCTGAGCCTCCCTGTGTTGGTGGATGACTGACACAAAAATAAAAGGAGACTGTTTTGCTAAGAGCTTCAACTAGGTAAGGTACTGCAGTGCACACTAAGGAGCCCGTCTACCTGGTGGCCAAGTGGACACCAACTTGAAGCAAAAGAGCTAACTGTCCTATCATATATTTCAGACCAGCTAATGTGGTTCTTCAACCTAGAGGTTCATACAGCTCAGTATGTACAACACTGCTCCCTCTCTCAGAGACAGAACCTGCCAGGGCCTGTGTGGTGGGCAGTCACTACACTGTACTTACTCTTTACCCTGAGTTTTTGGGAGTTGCTGCCAGAGCTCAATGTGCCCAGCATAGCACTGCCAGGCAGGTGGGGATTCCGTTTTGGAAGCCTTGCCTCAGTTTCTGTACTCTTCCTCCTCAAAGGGATTGTGTCAGTCATCCTGGGCCTGGAATACTGCTCTATTTCCAACACTAGGAATGTCTGTCACCCTGGTCTCTGAAGCATGGTTTTGTGGTTGCTCCCAAAACCACTTAAGAGATACTCACCTGTTAGTCCAGTCTATGAATGGCTTCACCTAACATAAAATATTAGTTTATTCAGATTAATTCAAGAAACATCCTTCAACTAGACGTTGCCTGCAGTGCCAACAATGAAGCTTTAAATGTTATATTGGAGTCAAATATATGCATGTGAGTTTGAATATTTTTATTTAGTACAGCCTTTTATAAGTTGCTCCTGCTTGTCTTTTTTTGGTGGGGGTAGGAAGCTGTACAAGTTTATTGATTATTTCTTATATTTTCAGTTGTGAGCTTAGCCTTTAATGGCTGAGCCATCTCTCCAGCCCTATTGATTATTTCTATATGTGATTTATATTGCCTCTTTAGGTCACAGTTCCTTTTGGAAGAAGTTTGCATGTATTAACATGTTCTGAAAAGTCTTGGGTTTTTTTTTATTAAAGAGCTTCTTCCTTGCAATAATGAAGGTTTATTGCATCATTAAGTTACTACCTTTGAGGTCCACATACTTGTCTTTGACATTCTGGGAAATTATAGACATAAGAACAGAAATTCTTCTTCCAAGAACAATTCATTTGTCTCTTAATTCCTTCCTTCTTGTCCTCATTTTCTGAACCTTTCATGGCATTTGGATCTAGTTGGCTGTCAGCATCCTGCCTTAATTGTTCCTGAAATGCCAAACTGTAGAGTCCAAATAGCATATTTTCTTGTCAGATAAAGAAAAATAAATTACTGTAACTTTAAACATTGTAGTTAGTAACCTTCCTTATTAAGGAATAAATCAAGCATTTGCAAAGGCTTAGATTTTAAATATAACAATAGGAGATCAGCAAAAGCTCTGGAACTTATAAGCAAAGACAACTTTTTTTTTAACCTAACACAACCAAGAGATAAATTTGTTTAAGTTATGATAATTGCACAAGAAAGCTAATGTTCCATTTAGTTATTTATTATTGTAAAATTTCAACTTTTTCCATTTCTTTCTTTCTTTCTTCTTTTTTTTTCAGTCTGGAATAGTCTCTTGTTGCCAGGCTGACCTCAAACCTACTGTGTAAGCCAAGGATGACTTTGACCTTCTTATCCTCCTGATTCTAACTTCCTGCTAGAATTACAGGATTACAACAGACATGTTGTGAATTGAACCCGGGGCTGTTTGTGCTCAACTGTGATGTGCAGATCAACTGAGCTACCTCTCCAGCCCAAGTTCAGCCTTTGTGAAGTAAATGAATCATAAATTTAACCTATATTTATAACAAAATATTTCTCTCTGATGAAAAGATCTCTGATACATTTATATATCCAGATAGTTCATACTAATGCTTCACAAGAAATATTATTTTATTTCTGTAATTCAAAAGTCAGTATTTCTGTACAGGAATGTGTAAGTCAACATTAGGCAGTGCACTAATAATTTACTTTTTGAATAGAATAAATCACTACAAAGCCAACAAAAATAGTAAGTGTTCTGACCTTGGAGTGCACTTCTTACCTTAGTGAAAGTATTTCAGAATTCAATAGAGCATCACGGAGTGTTGTGCTACTGTGTTGAAGTGGGTTAGGTCACGCAGCATGTGATAAATGACAGGAAATGTGTATGTGTATGTACATGTGTATACTGGCTTTATCCATATTGTTTTAAATTTCTTACTGTAAATTTATCATAACTAGAACAAAAACATTGACTTTCAAGGAATAACCTTCCCATTAGGCTGCACCATTGGCTGTGGGATGGAGTGGCTCCCAGTGTCCCATCAGCTGCTGCTGTGGTCGAACTAATGATTCCAAGTGCTTGATGATAGAAGCTTTTTAAGTTGAACTTTCTCAGCTCTCCACGCCTCTCTTCTTGTTGTTTTGGAATCTTCTTCTTGTACTTTCACCTCTCACTCTTTCATTTCATTTTTAGATTATTATGTTTAAGTTCGTTTCCTATCAAGGACCATTTTCGCATTTCGTGTTTTTTGAACAAAATAATCAGCAACTTTCCATGTCTGCCAGCATTTCACTCAGTGTACAAACATACCTTCACTGAATGTAATCATTACTTAGTAGTTCAAAATATAATAAAGTCACTAAAAGTTTGCTCTTACTGCACCTGATCTGCAAGCTGAGACAACACTCAGGATAAAGCAAGCAAGTTCTCAGAATGACCTACCACCACAGCACTTTTAGCAGAAGGAACAGTATTAGCTGGAAGTTCTTTTCTATAACAAACCAAGTCTTCAAAACTGGCATGAAGTTGGGAAGTTATTCCTCCAGATTCTCAAGTTATTCATGCTTTTTTTCAAACTATAAGATTCAATTCACTCAGCCAGGCATGGTGGTGCATGCCTTTAATCCCAGCACTTGGGAGGCAGAGGCAGGTGGATCTCTGAGTTTGAGGCCAACCTGGTCTACAGAGAGAGTTCCAGGATGACCAGGATTACACAGAGAAACCCTGTCTCAAACAAACAAACAAACAAAAAGATTCAATTCATTCGCCTTGATTGTCAGTTTGTTGACTGTGTCATTCTTCACCATTCTAAATATTCCAGCTCTGCTCCAAGCTCTAAAGAGCTCTGAACTTTCCGAGAACTCCATTCATCTAAGAATCTGCAGTAAAGTGGGATATCTCGCTGTTCTTAGAAGGCACTACTCAGGAACTGTTCTCCGTTTCTTGAAAATATATCTTCTTTGCCTACTTTGACCTTGGTCATAATACTAGCATTCCATTATTCTCTTCATAGTAAAAGGACCAGATGTTGAGCTGCTCCAGAGAGCCCACCAGCCAGCCTGAAAGGAGCCAAGGTGAGCTCACCACTGCAGCTGTCACTCCATCTCCCTAACCATGAATAAAAGGAAAGTGACATCCTCATAATCCTAATTAAAAGATACTGCTGTTTACAAAAACCACCTTCTCATGGAGAATATAATGCATGATTGTAGAAAAACGATTATCCCTATATCTTCCCTAAAAATAAAATTGTGCCTGTTTTCATCTATGAAGAATAATATCACAACTTCTCTGTCTTTTGAGTTTGAAGTCTAAATTATATATTCATGTGATATTTTTAATGAAATTGCAAGACCCCAGTTTTATTCTATTCAAAATATATTACCTTTGGGCGAATTTTAAACCTTTCTTAAACATCGCTGCTTCAGAAAATAAGGGGAATAAAGATATGGTTTAATGTGATCTTCAAAATCCTAGAGTTCTGAAAACATCAAAGCACAATGGAAGGAAAATGAAGGAGCCCAGATTCAGAGACTCTATCCTGAAGTTTGAAAGTTGATCCCTTCCATCCCAATATTTTTTTTACATCCTCCAGGCTGCTTTTTGTGGCCTGAGAAAATATCAAATAGTCAAGCTAAACAACAGAATAAATGGGAGGCCGATTTTCTTCTCTTTGAGGTTGGAGAGCTCTTAGCTATTATTTCTTGAATAGCAAACGGGGAAAACCGATAATTTGGACTACCAGGTTCTCTGGCATGATGCAAATCAACAACATAGCTATAAAGAAGTGAACATTGCTTCTTCTTTACACATAAATCATACATACATACATACATACATACATACATACTATTGTTAAAAAAACAGATAAACAAACAAACAACAACAAAAAAAAACTATTTCCCTGACAGTAAACCAGGACTTAAGAAGAGATACCTGATTGCATTTCCAAGGAGTGCAGTAACTTGTTAGAACTCTGGGCACCGCTGTTCACCAACCTGGGGGATACATGACTACACTGCTTGCCCAATTTAAAAAGAAAGAAAGAGAGAGAGAGAGAGAGAGAGAGAGAGAGAGAGAGAGAAAGAAAGAAAGAAAGAAAGAAAGAAAAAACGTGTGACTCTTGAAAGAAAGAAAGAAAGAAAGAAAGAAAAGAAAGAAAAGAAAGAAAGAAAAAACGTGTGACTCTTAGATTCCCCATCATGCCAGACTGAACATGTCTGCCTGAGACTGCCCAGTGAATTTCTGCATAGCTCTCTGCTGTAATTATCTAAAACATTAAGGTAAAGAAGACCCTGGGAAAGCAGAGAAACAATATCCTTGATAACAGATTGAGAGAAAAGTAGGAAGCCAGAGAGCAATGGCGATTCCAGAGAAGCTAACCGGCTGGAGCCGGCTGATGCTGCTGTGCCTTTCTCTGGAACTACTATTGGAAGCTGGGGCTAGAAACATCCGCTACTCTGTGCCAGAAGAAACCGACAAAGGCTCCTTTGTGGGCAGCATCGCCAAGGACCTGGGTCTGGGGACCCGCGAGCTGGCGGACCACAGGATCCGCATGTCTCCAGAGGTAGGTCGCAGCTTTTCTCTCTGAACCTGCGAAGCGGCAGCTTGGTCACCGCGGGCAGGATAGACCGGGAGGAGCTGTGCGCCCAGAGCGCGCCCTGTCTCATGAGCTTTAACATCCTTAAAGAGGGATGAAATGAAGCTTTTCCCTATCGAAGTAGAAATAATTGATATCAATGACAACACTCCCCAATTCCAATTAGAAGAACTGGAATTAAAAATGAGTGAAATAACGATTCTGGGTACCAGGATCCCTCTGCCTATTGGGCAAGACCTTGATGTGGGTGTAAACTCACTTCAGAGCTACCAGCTTAGCGCCAACCCTCACTTCTTCCTGGATGTGCAACAGGGACCTGAAGGACCACAACAGCCAGAAATGGTACTGCAGAGTCCTCTAGACAGAGAAAAGGATGCTATCCATTACCTTGTCCTCACTGCCTCTGATGGGGGCAACCCAGTACACTCGGGGACTCTGCAAATTCGTGTTCAGGTAGTAGATGTGAATGACAACCCACCAGCATTTACTCAGGCAGAGTATCACGTGAGTGTCCCTGAGAACGTCCCAGTAGGCACTCGGCTACTCAAGGTGAATGCCACTGACCCGGATGAGGGTGCTAATGGCAAAGTAACATACTTCTTTCACAATATAGACCACACTGTGGTCTGGAAATTTCAGTTGGATTCTTACAAAGGAGAAATATCAAATGAAGAACCACTAGATTTTGAAGAATACAAAGTTTATCCGATGGAAATTCAAGCTCAGGATGGTGCTGGACTCATGGCCAGAGCTAAGGTGCTGGTCACTGTTTTGGATGTTAATGATAATGCCCCAGAAGTTGGAATCACCTCTGTCACTGCTGCAGTACCAGAAAACTTTCCTCCTGGAACCGTAATTGCTCTTATCAGTGTGCATGATCAAGATGCTGGTAACAATGGTTACACCACATGTTCCATTTCTGGAAACCTACCCTTTAAACTGGAAAAGTTAGTCGACAATTATTACCGCTTAGTAACAGAAAGAACACTGGACCAAGAATATAGCTCTGGGCACATCACAATAACAGCAACAGATCAGGGAACCCCACCCCTATCTACCCAAGCTCACATCTCACTGCTAGTGACAGATATTAATGACAACACTCCAGTTTTTGAACAGGACTCCTACTCTGTCTACATTCCTGAAAATAACCCCAGAGGGGCTTCCGTCTTCTCAGTAAAGGCCCAGGATGCTGACCGCAATGAGAATGCACTAGTGACGTACTCCCTAGTAGAAGACACTATTCGGGGAGTACCTTTGTCTTCTTACTTCTCCATCAACTATGACACTGGAGTTGTCTATGCATTGCAGTCCTTTGACTATGAGCAGTTTCCAGATTTGCAGCTAAACGTAATGGCCCGTGATAGTGGGAACCCACAACTCAGCAGCAATGTATCTCTGAATCTGTTCATTATAGATCATAACGACAACACCCCAGAGATCCTGTACCCTGTCCTCCCTACTGATGGGTCCACTGGTGTGGAACTAGCACCTCGATCTGCCGAGCCTGGTTACCTGGTGACCAAGATGGTAGCAGTGGACAAAGACTGGACAGAACTCCTGGCTGTCATACCGCCTGCTCAAGGCCAACGAGCCAGGGCTCTTCTCAGTAGGACTGCACACGGGTGAGGTGTGCACTGCATGGGCCCTGATGGACAGAGATGCTCTGAAGCAGAGCCTGATGGTGGCTGTGCAGGACCACGGCCAGCCTCCTCTGTCCATCACAGACACACTCACAATAGCAGTGGCTGACAGCATTCCTGACCTCCTGGCTGACCTGGGCAGCACTGGGACCCCTGCTGATCCCCAGGATTCAGACCCCACACTCTACCTAGTGGTGGCAGTGGCTGTGGTCTCCTGCATCTTCCTAGCCTTTGTCATCTTGTTCTTCGTGCTCAAACTGTGATGCTGGTACTCCTCACGCTTGCTCCAGACTGCAGCAAATGGGCTGACTGGCCTGCCTGCCTCCAACTTTGTAGGTGTTGACGGGGTACATGCATTTCTACAGACCTATTCCCACGAGATCTCACTCACTGCTGACTCTCAAAAAGCCAACTGATCTTCCCAAAGCCCAACTACGCAGACACGCTCATCAGCCAAGAGAGTTGTGAGAAAAGGGAATTTCTGTCAGCACCCCAGTCTCTGCTTGAAGATAAAGAAGAAATATTTTCTCAGGTAAACTTGTAGTGACCTTATAAGCTATATGGATGAAAATAATTCATGGCTGTATATACTTGCTTTTACTATTTTCTGTAAACCGTATATTCCATTATACCCCAGAAGTGGTTGGGAGTGTTTATATTGTTTCGTGCCACTGGAGATTAAACCTAAGGGCATATCCATGCTAGGTGAGTGCTACCATTTTGAGATAAAGTCTTGATAAGATACCTGAGCTGGCCTTGAACTCACTTTGTAGCCCAGCATGGTTTTAAATTTATAATCCTCCTGCCTCAGACTAATGGAGTATTGGGATCTCAGGCATATAAGCTTAACACAGGTGACCTACCCTTTTAGATTTCTAATAGCATCGCAGAGCTGGGGACCATGCCTAAAATCTCAGTAGTCTGTCTCAAAAAAAAGTGGAGAGTGGAAGTTTCTACTTCCAGGATGAGCCTTTAGTCATACTGTGAGTAATGAGAATGAGGGGTGTGTGTTGAGGTCTGTCTCCTTTGGGAAAGAGACCTGCATCAAAAACAAATTTGTCTTATTTCTCACGTATATCTGGCTAAATTGTTTTGTTGTTCTGAGTTGACTGTCCACTTATTCAGAAACAATAGTGGTGAAAGCCATCAAAAGTCACGAGTTTACTTGTATGAATATAAAATAACAACCTTTGCAAGTTGTGACTTTGGTGCTAAACATCTTAGTTCTATAAATAATCCCTCACTACAAAATTTTTTATGTGTGCTTTAAAATGTATCTCTTTAAGTAACATAAAATGGAGGGTAATGGACAGAAATTTTGTATACAACTTAAGAAACATTTTTTTATGTGGTGAAAATGATAAAAATCAAGACATACTCCATATCAGTGTGTGTTGATGCTTCATAACTGTACTGTGGGGGGCCCAGGGTTGTGGCACACGCTTTTAATCTCAGCACTCAAGAGTCAGGCAGACTTCTGCGAGCTTAAGGCCAGCTTCTATGTAGTAAGTTACAGGCCAACAGGGGTTGCATAGTAGGCCCTGTCTCAAAAAAAAGGAAGTGTATTGTGGGAGGATAAATTCATGTCTTGATAGACCTACTCTACTCTGTTAAATTGAACAGATATATAAAATATAAAATAAAAAAATCATTAGAATAGTAAAGTACAAGTAAAATATCTAAAAGAGATAGAGGTGGAAGCGATGAGTTAGTTGGTCTAAAGCTATTTAAATGGGGATTGAAGGTAATGGTGTAATACAGTCAAAACTACTTTGCTCTAGACCAGTGGCGTAGGATTGGCTTATTGATTGAAACCAGTATGTAAGCAATGAGAACCATCAGCTATGTAAAATCCAGGAGTTGCTTGAAATCGTCCCTGCCAATTCCTGTGCTTCTATTTTGCTGCAAGCTGAAGACTAAGGGAGATGAGCACAGACACAGTGAGCCTGTTACACTTTGAGCTGGGAGATGAGCACAAATGCAGTGAGCCTGTTACACTGAGCTGGGAGATGAACACAGAGCCTGTTACACTGAGCTGGGAGATGAGCACAGAGCCTGTTACACTGTGAGCTGGGAGA
>CAJQZJ010000565.1:469109-501038 GCA_907164525.1 Lophiomys imhausi
GTGAGCTTCAGTTTTACCTGGTGGTGGCCTTGGCCCTGGTGTCAGTGTTCTTCCTCCTGGCGGTGATTCTGGCCATTGCCCTGTGTCTGCGACACTCCTCTAGCTCAGCTACCTGGGGTTGCTTTCAGCTTGGTCTCAGCTCCAACCCTGCAACTGGAGTTCTTCCCAATTACAGTGAGAGGACGTTGCCCTATTCCTACAATGTGTGCATTGCCTCACAGTCCGCTAAGACTGAGTTTAATTTTCTCAATGTGGCTCCGGAAGTGGCTCCTCAAGACCTCCTCTGTGACGACGACACCTCTTGGGTACCAGGTACTCTTGGAGACACTGAGGTTCCTTTTGTCTCAGATTCTATCTCAAAGGTGAGCTTCAGTTTAATTCGTTTTTCTACTTAGGGTTTTGGTGTTTCTTAATAAATCACTAAGTGGTTTTGGTGGTTTTGTTCTATATTTCATTGTCTTTATGAGTCAGCTTGAACAATATTCTGCCTTAAGTAGGATAATCTTATCCAACCACATGTTAAAGAAGGGTTTCTGTCTTGGGTGTGAGGTTTACTTGCTCATAATTACAAGTGTTCACAGCATGGAATACTTCTTTTTTTTCACCTTTACATTTCTCTCCACCCCCCAAAATTCATCACTGTTGGAAACTTAAGAGATTCTTTTCATGTCAGTTATCTAATATTCAAATTTTGGTTCTACTTCCTCTTAGACTCAGTGATTCAGAGTAAACCTGGTCCTAATTGGATAGGAAAGAAACACATCACTCAAGATGGTAGCTTGTTATCAGCAAAGCATGGTGGGTAGGGTACTTACATTAGACTAACTTATTGACAAACATTGTGAAGGTCTTACAAGAAAAACGTCTTGGGGTTCCTGGAAGATTTTTCTGATCTTTGGTTTTATTTTATTTTATATGTATGGGTGTTTTGCTTGCATTTTTGTCTATGTACCAGGGAACCTGGTACCCACAGAGGCTAGAAGAAGGCATTAGATCTCCTGGAACTGGAGTTGCAGATAGTTGTGAGCCAAAGCGTGGGTGCTGGGAATCAAACCACATTCTCAGAAAGAGCAGCCATTGTTCTCAGTTGGTAAGCCATCTTTCCAACTGCTCCCCCAGGATTCTTTTTAAAGGATGGACAAAGTATGGAGTCTGAAGTGTCTATCATGAAGAGCCAACTTTATCAATAAGTGTGAGAAGTCACCTTCAAGCATTTTAATAATTTGCTCTTTAAGAAAAAAATACAAGTAGGGAGGAGATTGTGGTTGAGATGTAACTTGAAGAAATAAAAAAAGAAAAAAATACAAATTGAGGACAAGTTTGCTTATGTCTGTTTCTACAAAAATATCTGAAAGTGTATGGCTTGGATTATTTCCTCATTTATTCATGTATTTACTTATTGGTGTAATAAAAATCAAATTCAGAGTCTCGCATTTCCACAGCAAGGACTCTACTAACTAAACCATATCCAAGGCCCAGACTGGAGAGTTATAGGTGTCAATTAAAATCTTTTCCTGTTGGTGTTACTAGGTAAAATTTGCTTTTCTCACGGGGGGGGGGCTTTCTGAACTGTCTCTTGTTTTCCACCATGACTCTTTTTTTTTTAATCTCTTATTCTCCAAGGGTGATGACATTAAATATCTGCCTCAAAACAAATAGGCCCACTCACTACTGCTAACTAAATAACCATGATTTCCTCCATGGGGGATAAATGAAGCCCTGTCTCCCACTTTCATTATACTGGTTGCTACCAAGATCCCATTACAGTAAAACGTCTACAAATATTCTGAATATAGTAATGGGAGGGCATAAATAATGCAGGTAACCTAACTCAGGTTTTCAGTCTGAGGTAGGAAAGCTTCTTATAGCCTTAGATCGGAAACTTGGAAATGTTATCAAACATTTCACAAGTACACTATCTTTCTGCACATGGTAGCAAATATGAGCAGCTCTGCCAGGATACATTTGAGAGCTGGGCTTGTTTCCTTGGCACACTTATGTATACCATTCGGCAGATGTTCACAAACCTAGCCTAATAAAAACGAAGGCTTGGCATCAACTAAGGTAAGAATTTCAATCTCAGTTAAACAGACTCGACGTGACTAAGACTTAAAGGACTTATTGGTACATAACATCAAACTCTTCTGGAGAAGTGAAATAAAACTAATTATATTGATCTCTGGTTGTGGGGGGCTTATTGTCAGAATTAAAAATTAATTAAATATAAACACTGCAACTCAATAATACCTTAAATATACAGCAAAAACCTTGGAAATGAAAACAACTGAACTAAGGGGGAATAAAAATGGAATTGGTGTAGTAACTGGTTAGGACTCTGAGCGTCGCTGTTCACCAGACTGGGAAAGAAGCGGTCCTAGAAGCGACTAGCTCCCAGCTTCCTCCGCACCATAGACCGGACAGGCTGCTGGGGAAAGCCACCCAACCTAAGTCCTCTAGGAGATATGTTCTCCCCATCTTTAGAGAAATAGGGAAATAGCAGGCTGAGCCAGAACTAAGAGGAAAACGAAGGAACAAAAGACAATGGCGGGCCCACGGAGGCGCTGGAGCTGCAGCGACCTACTGAAGTTTATGCTGCTGGGGACGCTGTGCGCGCCAGGAAAAGGGCAGATCCGGTACTCGGTGCGGGAGGAGCTGGACAAAGGCTCCTTCGTGGGCAACATCTCCAAGGACCTGGGCCTGGAACCCCGCGAGCTGGCGGAGCGCGGGGTCCGCATCGTCTCCAGAGGTAGGTCGCAGCTTTTCTCTCTGAACCCGCGGAGCGGCAGCTTGGTCACCGCTGGCAGGATAGACCGGGAGGAGCTGTGCGCCCAGAGCGCACCCTGTGTTGTGAGCTTTAACATCTTGGTTGAGAATAAAATGAAAATATATGGAGTAGAAGTGGAAATCCTGGATATTAATGATAACTTCCCCCAGTTCCGCGACGAGGAGTTAAAAGTAAAAGTTAATGAGAATGCAGCTGCAGGAACACGGTTGGTGCTCCCCTTCGCCAGAGATGGGGATGTAGGTGTGAATTCCCTCCAGGGTTACCAGCTCAGCTCCAACCCGCACTTCTCTTTGGACGTGAAGAGTGGGTCTGACGGGCGAAAACATCCAGAGCTGGTGTTAGAGCAGCCCCTGGACCGTGAGAAGGAGTCTGCTCACGACCTGGTCCTCACAGCGTTGGACGGCGGAAGCCCAGTACATTCTAGCACCGTCCACATCAGCGTGACGGTCCTAGACTCAAACGATAACGCACCCCTGTTCACTCAAAGCGAATACAGAGTGAGTGTTCCAGAGAACACGCCTGTGGGCTCTCGACTCCTCACACTCACCGCCACGGATACCGACGAGGGAATCAATGCGAAACTGACCTTCTCTTTTCGCAACGAAGAAGACAAAATTTCTGAGACTTTCCAACTCGATTCTAATCTGGGGGAAATCTCAACTATTCAGTCCCTGGACTATGAAGAATCCAGATCCTATCTCATGGAAGTGGTAGCCCAGGACGGAGGCGCTCTTCTCGCCAGCGCTAAGGTGTTGGTCACAGTCCAGGACGTGAATGACAATGCCCCAGAAGTGATACTCACCTCCCTCACACGTTCCGTTTCTGAAGACTGTCTACCAGGAACCATAATTGCACTCTTTAGCGTACACGATGCTGATTCTGGGGAGAATGGCGAGATTTCGTGTTCTATTCCCAAGAACTTGCCCTTCAAACTGGAAAAATCAGTTGATAATTACTATCATCTATTAACAACAAGAGCACTCGATAGAGAGGAGACTTCAGACTATAACATCACAGTAACCGTTGTTGACCGTGGAACTCCTCCCCTGTCTACAGAAAACCACATCTCTCTGAAAGTAGACGACATAAATGACAACCCACCCACCTTCTCTCGGTCCTCCTATTCCACTTCCATCTCAGAAAATAACCCCAGAGGTGTCTCCATTTTTGCCGTGAGTGCCTATGATGCTGACAGTGGTGGTAACGCTCGGGTCACTTACTCCCTGGCTGAATATACATTTCAGGAAGCTCCTGTGTCATCCTATGTCTCCATTAACTCTGACACTGGTGTCCTGTATGCATTGCAGTCCTTTGACTATGAGCACTTGAGAGACCTGCAGCTACTGGTGACAGCCAGGGACAGTGGGAGTCCTCCACTGAGCAGCAACGTGTCACTGACCTTGTTTGTGCTGGACCAGAATGACAATGCACCTGAGATCTTGTACCCGGGTGTTCCCACTGATGGTTCCACTGGCGTGGAGCTGGCACCCCGCTTTGCAGAGCCTGGGTACGTGGTGACCAAAGTGGTCGCGGTGGACAAAGACTCTGGACAGAACGCCTGGCTGTCCTACCGCCTGCTCAAGGCCACTGAGCCAGGACTCTTCTCAATAGGGCTTCACACAGGCGAGGTGTGCACGGCAAGGGCTCTGTTGGACAGAGATGCTCTCAAACAAAGTCTGGTGGTGTCTGTCCAGGACCATGGCCAGCCCCCCCTCTCAGCCACTGTCACACTTACTATCGCTGTAGGGGATAGCATCCCTGATGTACTGACTGACTTAGGTAGCAACAACACCCCTGCAGAGCCCCACGAGTCAGACCTCACACTCTACTTGGTGATATCTGTGGCTGTGGTGTCCTGTGTCTTTCTGGGATTCGTTACTGTGCTGTTGGTCCTCAGGCTGAGGCACTGGCACGTGTCACATCTGCTTAAGACTTCCACAGGCAGATTGACCAGCATGCCCACCTCCCATTTTGTGGGCATGGATGGAGTACAGGCTTACCTCCAGACCTATTCCCATGAAATCTCCCTCACTACAGACTCCAGAAAAAGCCACCTGATCTTCCCCCAGCCCAATTATGCTGACAGGCTCATTAGTGAAGAGAGCTGTGAAAAGAGTGAGCCCCTTCTGATACCTGATAATATACACACAAACAAAGAGGAGCCCGGACCTGCTCAGGTTAGTTTTCTCTTTCACTAAGAAGTGGAAACGTTGTTCTCTTCATTTGTTTTTTCACTCGCTTTTTCCAGTAGAGTAGAAAGTTGGGTAGTGATATAGTGAATCGTCATTTCCTGTACTGGAGTTAACTCAATTTTGTTCAATAATGGTTTACTTTTTCAAATTATATTTGGGACTGAATATCTTTTCTCAGTGTGTGGATATTTTAGAAAATCTATCTGATGACACTAAGCTTACTATTAAAAGACAGTGATAAACATAATCATTTCCCTTAAAAATGTTGCTAGTTTAAAGTTGCTGGAAGAATTGTATTAATTCAACTTGATATATATATTGTTCCCTTCAAGATATTTGTCTACACACTGTTAGTGGACATGTTCTGTAGGTGTGGCGGTTTGGATGAGAATGGTTCTCATAGGCTCATATTTGAGTGCTTAGTCACCAGGGAGTGGAACTGTTTGAGGATTAGGAGAAGTGTGGCTTTGTTGGAATAGGTGTATCACTGGGGTGGGCTTTGAGATTTCAAAAGTCCACACCAGGCCCATTCTCTCTCTCACTCTGGATCAGAATGTACTGTTCCAGCACTATTCCTACCATGATGATCATTATCTAAAACTCTAAAGCTGTAAGCAAGCCACCCGCAATTAAATGTTTTCTTTTAGCCAGGCAGTAATGATGCACACCTTTAATCCCAGCACATGGAAGACAGAGGTAGGTGGATCTCTGAGTTCAAGGGAAACCTGTTCTACTTAGTGAGTTCCAGGACAACCAGGGCTACCAGAGAAATCCTGTCTCAAAAAAAAATACCTTATGTTATAAGTGGCCTTGGTCCATGATGTCTTTTTACAACAATATAACAGTAGCTAAGACAGTAGAAAATTTTGTATGTGCTTTATATTTTTGTAGACATATAGACAACAATTTGCAATACTTTCACAAATCAGTAGACAGTAAGGAAAGCTTTCGCTAAATTCGTATCAGAAATGTAGATTAGATTTATACTGATGATAAGATCACACCATTCTAAACTTAGAAAAATCTCGGTTAACCTTAAACTTGTAAGTCTAGTAATTATTGCATATGTGTCCTCAATTGGGAGAATAAATCAGTGAGAAGTACCCTTAGATTTCCATTTATCCTGTGACATGGTAATTATTGCATATGTGTGTGTCCTCATTTGGGAGAATAAATCAGTGAGAAGTACCCTAAGAATTCTATTTATTCCGTGACAGGTGTTAAGGTCTCTAAAGAGTTATTACTGTTTTGTTCAACCAGTATTAATGTGTCGTGCCCCTTAGGACCTGGTGGTTTCTGCCTCTTATCAAAATCAATATCTCAGCCAGGCGAGGTGGTACACGCCTTTAATTCCAGCACTTGGGAGGCCAAAGCAGGCAGATCTCTGTCAGTTCAAGGCCAGCCTCATCTGCAGATCGAGTTCCAGGACAGCCAGGGCTATACAGAGTATCCCTGTCTCAAAAAAATCGAAAAAGAAAAAAGAAAGAAAGAAAGAGAAAAAGAAAAAATCAATCTCTCTGAGAATGTTTACTTTCTCTCATGTAAATGCAAATCTGCTTTGTTACAGGAGTATGAGAGTTATATTCAAGAAAGCCAACATGACTTAAGAATGCTTTACATTTTAAAATGTATTTCATGGGGATGAGTTTATTTTAGGTTAATAGATCTTTGCTTAATGAAACTCTTGTTTCTGGTTCTCAAATCTCAGGAGCATGGGTCATGTAAGGGAATAACTATTCAATTCATTTTCTGCACCTTTTCATTTGCTCTTTGCTAACTGGGTCTTCAGTTAGGAATGAATGGTAGAAATTAAAATAGATATAAATGGTGGGGTTATAGGTTGTTATTTCAGACACATGAAAGGTTTATTAACATGCTTAAAACCCAGGAACACTTGATTTTTGTTTTCTAAACATGTAAAGGACATCCAGACTGTATACATTTGTACATTCTTCTGACAACAGTATGAATAGCAGACATAACACTGTGATGCCACAGATAATGGTATGAGCAACAGACTTGACAAAGAACTAATGCATTTGAAAACTAAGAAAAATATCTGTGCATGCAGAGGTGTTCATGTCATTCACTTCTTCATGGAAGTGTGTGTGCATGCGTGTGTGTGTGTGTGTCTGTGCGTGTGTGTGTGTGCTGTGTGTGTGTGCGTGTGTGTGTGTGTTTGTGTGTATGTGTATGTGTACAGGTACCCATATGTCTGTAAATGCTTGTGGAGGTCAAGTACAACTTCAGGGGGTGTTCTTCGGGCACCTTCCACCTTATTATTGAGATAAGGTCTCTTACTAGCCTGAATCTCACCAGGTAGGGAACCCCAAAGATCTCCTGTCTATGTCTCTCCAGTATGAGGACCACAAACACTTGCCACCATGCCAGCTTAAAACCAACCCAGGTTATCATGGTCAAATGCAGTCCCTCATACTTGCAAGGCGAACACTTCATTGACTTATGTGTCTCCCTATCCCCTTTCCATTATTTTTAACAAAAAAAAAATTATATTTGGTTATGTATCCTGAGGCAAGCTTTGTGCAGTGGAAAAACATCCTTTAAATCTCTATAAGAAACTAATAGATTTTACATTATAAAATGCTTGTTCCCTACAATGTAAGTGTATGTACCATATATACATTATATTCCTTTATTGGTTATATGTGCGTTCTGAAAAAGTGGCTTTCCCATAAAAAATTGGATTCTTACATAACATAGTGGAGAGGAACTTTTGCTTGCATATGTTTTAAAGTCTTGTTTTGGTTATTTCTTTTTTAAATGTTTTGGTAAAGTACAGATGCTGAGGCAGGAGAAATGGCTTCATCGGTACAGTGCTTGTCCTGTAAGCACACTGAGACCTGAGTTAAGAGCACTTGATGCTCTTGCAGAGGACGCCAGTTGGGTTTCCAGCACCCACAGGGCAGCTCACAGCTGCCTGTAACTCCAGTTTCAGGGGATCTGACACACTTTGGGGCTTCCACAGGTTCCAGGCATACACGTTGTACACATACAGCCAGATAATATACCTATACATATAAAATAAAAATAAACAATTTTTAAAAGAACCCATGTACAAACAAAAAAAATGGGCACATGTCTGTAATCCCAGTGTTAGGGAAGGGGAAGAGATGGAGACAGAAGGGTTCCTGGGACTTGCTGTCCAGTCAGACTGGCCAATCAGTGAGCCCCATGTTCAAAGAAAAACCCTGTCTCAAAAAATAAGACAGTGATAGAAGAGGACACCTGACACCAACCTCTATCCTTTGCACACCACACACCAAACCAACAATGATAATAACAATGCCAGTAAATGACTGTCTAGAACCCTTGGCATAATGAACAGTTTAAGATGCTTTAGTTCTTGGTGTTATAAAGTGAGATTGTATTGCTGTACCCTGGACAAGTTTTAGAATAACAATATATTACATTATTTAAAGATATTTTTCTTTATGCATGTTTTCTAGTTTAGAAATGTAATTAAAACTATGTCACTAGCTGAATCGTGGTGGCACACACTTTTAATCCCAGCATTCAAGAGGCAGAGGCAGGTGGATCTCTGAATTTGAGATCATCTTGGTCTACAGAGTGAGTTCCAGGACAGTCAGGGCTACCCAGAGAAACCCTGTCTTGAGGCAACAACAATAACAAAAAAACAAACAAACAAAAAAGCTAAAACACTATAAGACATATGTCATGACTACAGAAATCAGCAGGTTTATCAGCAAGCAAAAAGAAATTTCAGTTAAAAATGCTTAGATGAGCTGGGCATTATGGTGCACACCTTTAATTCCAGTACTCAGGAGGTAGAGGCAGACAGATCTTTCTGAGTTCAAGGCTAGCCTGATCTACGTAGTTAGTTCCAGGACAGTCAGAATGATGTTAGAACCCCTGTCTCAAAAATGTTTAAATGATCATACAGTAAACTGGAGACCAAGGAAAAATCAACACTAATATCTTTCTTTCATATATACAGTTATAAGGATTCATATATCACCTCCCAATCTCAGATAATTTACCACTGTTAGCCCTCTTGGGTGTCAGGAGTGCTACAGGAAAAAGCTAGGGCAAGCAAGTGGGCTTCCTAGAAGTGGCCCACCGTTTTTGCATGGCCTGTGTTGGGTGTTCCCTGAGAGAGGCATGGACCCCCAAAGACTCTGTCTCAGGATTGTTTCTTGCTATTGATATGCCTTCTCTATTCCTGTCTCATATGTCTGGTATAATGCAATTGAGCATGAGGAGATTCTCACTGCCTATGGCATGGTGTGATTATTTCATAGATACTGCCCTCTCTTGTTGAATAGATTCCCTGCAGAATCAATATGAAGATGTACTTCCATGCAATAATGCTGTCTACATGAGTTCATAAATTCATAATTCCTGATAATGATTTTATAGAAATCCTGACTTGATTCAAGTAATTGTAAGCCTCCCTGCCCTCCCCACACAGCATACGAAAGCTGCAATAAAAGTTCTATGAACCTCCATGTGTCAAACACACAAATAGCACTAGCAAGAGAGATAGGCTTGGAACAGATTTATTATCCAGAGAAATGATACATTTTAGGTTAGGTCCAAAGATAGCATCATTTTTCCTGGTATGCATCATAATAAGTAAAAGCTATTGTTTTAAACTTGTAACCAATTCAGAAATAATAGATAACTGGGGAATGTCTAATTAAGTACAAGCCTAGATGGAAGGACATGTGAACAATTCCACTGTAACTCCATAACTTCTCCAACTTTTGTAATAAAGTTCCTAGTTATTTGCTAGCTTCTCACTCATGCACTGGTCTCAGCCAAGATGGATGCCAGGGCCTCCAGCTCTGGCAGTTATAGAGTTAAAGAGTTTCAGAGTTTCTCACCATGGTCAGTGGGGACACACCAGAAGGCTACCAGCTACTGACTCCCGAGAGATTTTTACCAGAAGCCAACAGCTTTTGACTCCATGCTGACTCTAGGTTCCTGCCTTGAACAATGGAGGGTCCAAACAGCCAGGAGCAACCAGCTTCTGGCCACGCCCCCTGACTCTTCATCCCTCCTCAGCCTAATCCTGTGTATATGTCAAAGTTGGTTTTTGACACTTGGGGCCAGGCTGTGCTGGCGCATGCCTTTAATTAACAGCACTCAGGAGCTACAGACAGGTGGTCTCTGTGAGTTCAAAGCCAGCCTGGTCTACAAAGCAAGTTCCAAGGTAGCCAGAGCTGTTACACAGAGAAACTCTGTCTCAAAAACCAAACCAAACCAAACAAACAAACAAAACCCTACTTGGGAAAACCAATACAGTTTATGGCAATTGTAATGAGATGATGAAAAATAATATTTCTGAATTATTTTTATTGAATGAGAATTTCATACATGCATATGAGTTTCAATCAACCTCCCATTCCTCCCCTCCAAATCCTCTCCTAATCTCTTCCACTTTTCCTCCTAACTTTATGTGCTCTTTTAAAAAAACTCCACTGAATCCTCTTAATACAGCCTATAATGCTCATGGATACAGAGTAATCTCTACTGAGAATGGGTAGCCTCTCAGAGCCCACATCTCTGACTCTCTTTCCCTCAGCAACCATCAATCACTGACAACTCCTCAGATAAGAATGTGATTTCTTGAGCTCCTCCTTATCCATAATAGTATTTTGGTTTGCTTTATCTTGTGTAAGTCTTGTGAATGCAGTCTTGGCCGCTATGAGTTCATGTGTGCAATGGCATTGTCATGTTCAGAAAATACTATTTTGTTACAGATATGTGCTCCTTCTGGATATTACAGACATTCTACACCCTCTTCTGTGATGGCCCCTGAGCTTTAGAGGGAGGGGAATCTAGCACAGACATCCATTTATAGCTAAACATTCCATAGTCTCCTATTCTCTGCATGTTGACCACATATGGGTTTCTGTGTTATTCATTGTCTACTACAAAAAAAGCTTCTCTGTTGAAGACTGAGAAATGCACTAATATATGAGTATAATGATAAGCAGTTAAGAGGCAGTTTATTACCATGTCCTATTAGCAGAATAATAGTAATATTGCCAATGGCTTTAGCCAGACATGGAGTTTTGACTCAGTTAATAGAACCAGGAATGAGTTCTTCCTTGTAAGCATGCTTTAAATCCAATCAGGAAGTTGGTTGGTTACTTCTATAACATTTATGCCAATATTGCACCAGTGATCATGTCTTACTAGTCCAATTGTTATTGTAGCTCACAGGGTTCATAGCTGTCAAATTTTCTTGATAACTTTTCTCCCTTTGTAGTTGCATAGAACCTTTCAGCACTTCCACCTTACAACTATCCAGTAGGGATGAAGTTTCCAGGTAGATACCAACTTGATTTTGCCATGTTCTATGACTCAAGTATGTAGTATTTTCAGCAATGTGGTCTTACACTCAAGTTCTGGTAGATTCATATTTTTAAAAGATTTATTTATTTATTATGTATGCAGTGTTCTGTCTAATATATGCCTTCAGGCCAGAAGAGGGCATCAGATCTCCTTATAGATAATTATGAGCCACCACATGGTTGCTGGAAATTGAACTTGGGACCTCTGGAAGAGCAGTCGGTGCTCTTAACCTCTGAGCTATCTCCCAGCCTGGTAGATTCATATTTAAATCCTACTTATTTAATTGAAAGTTAATATTTTGAAAACAGGAAAAGAGAATCTCTTGCTTATTACTATATAATTCTGTGAAATCTATCAATCTTTTTTGCTTACTTTTTTGGGAGGAAGATGGGATGAGAAAGATAATATTTTATACATGCCTGTAATCGCAGCACTGAGGAGGCTGAGGCAAGAGGAGGATGGCAAGTTTAGGACAACCTGAACCTATTCTAGTTTTATTTCCAGGTCAGCCTGAGCTATATACTAAGACCCATTCTCTCTCTCTCTCTCTCTCTCTCTCTCTCTCTCTCTCTCTCTCTCTCTCTCTCTCTTTGCATAATATGTGTGTGTCTTCAGAAGTTAAACATGATAAAAACTAAGAGCTATGGGATTTATAAGTTTTATAAGTTAAAGTAAAGGGGAATAAAATGAAATTGTACAGCACCCACCAAGCTGGTATTTCAAGAATATTTGTGCTATTTCTTCTGCAATTACCAAACTTTCATTAATTTGCATACTTTTCAAATATGTTATTGGTCTCTCAGGTCTATGAAGGTAAACAGGGAAGGTGTCACTATGACCATTTCATGAAAAAGAAGCCAAAATTGAACATTATTGCAGCAAGGTAACCTCTACTATTTGAGAAGTGATAAAACACTTAATTTGGAGGGATATAAAATTTCAATTTGAATAAATAGTAGCCACACAAATAGGAAGAAAATGTTGAAAATGAAAAGGTTGCTTTCATCATCAACACACAGTAAAATGTTATTCCAATGGGGTCTTTATTTGGGGCCACCAGTAGCTACTGCTGCAGCTTCTCTGCCAGAGCACCACCATTGGCTAGTGATGACCAAAGCATGAACCCCTGCAGCTGCAGCAGAACCATCTGAGAACCCCGAATCTGTCTGCCTACCACATACCACAAAGATACTCATCTGACAGAGAACCTACCACTAAGACAAAACAAGTGCTTCAAACTACCAGAATCATCCAGTATGGCATGGAAAACCTTCACTGGACCTGGGCCTGGCAGGACCACACCCTATGGCATTTCTCCTTTGTGTTCTCAAAAAATTACTAATTTATTCTGGAAGAACCAGCCATGGGCTCACTTCTGAAGAACTTTACTGAAGATCTGGCATGCAGGATTTGCTCTCTCATAACCAGCAGATTAATGCCAAGAAAATACTTTGCTGTGAATACAGAGGATT
Source organism: Lophiomys imhausi (assembly GCA_907164525.1). NCBI lineage: Eukaryota > Metazoa > Chordata > Mammalia > Rodentia > Muridae > Lophiomys > Lophiomys imhausi. The sequence continues at coordinate 481,901 of CAJQZJ010000565.1, forward strand.
TACCTGTGAGCAACCTTGCAGATAGAGAGCAGACTTGTGGTGAGAAAGCGACCTGTATATTGGAGTTCAAAATGACTGATGGAAAGCTGTTAAACTATTACCATATAAGTGAGCTGACCAAGGATATTAACAAAAGCCCACTGACATTAGCAGAAATATCACTGAGCTGGAAATCATCAAACTGAACCTACAAGGACCCATCTTTGTCCCAGAATCCTTTCAAGATACTGATGTAGGTGTCAGTCCATGCAATAATACTCCCTGTCTTAGTTACTTTTCCATGGCTGTGAAGAGACTCCATGGAAAAGAATATTGGGGAAAGAGTTTATTGGAGGTTTAAGTTTCAGAGGATGAATCCATGACCATCATGGTGGGGAGCATGGCAGCAGGCAGGCATAGTACTGGTACAATAGCTGAGAACTTACATGTTGAGACAGCAATCATGAGACAGAGAGAGCCAACTGGGGATGGCATGGACTTTTGAAACCTTAAAGCCCACCCCCAGAGACACACAAGGCCACACCTCTTCCAGCAAGGCGACACCTTCTCCAACAAGACCACACCTCCTCCAATAATGCCACACCTCCTGATCCTTTACAAACAATTCTACCATCTCCCCAAGCATTCAAACATGAGCCTACAGGATTCATTCTCATTCAAACCACCACACTGCCTCAGCCCAGACCACATTTCACTTTTTTTAAAAAGGAGAACCCAGATGGCAGATGTTACTTGTATGGAAAGTGCTCCTGGATAGAGAAGGGCATTCCTGACACTACTTGCTCTTCACCACTGTGGACAGAAGCAGAATACCCAGATGCTTCACTACCCGGGATACACCAGATCAGGGAATTATGGAAGATGAAAATGATAACATTCTCCAAAGTCTAAACCAGACTTATACAAGATCAGATTTCAGAGAACCCATCTGCTAACTCCTGGGTACTAAGAGTGACAGCTGCTAATCCAGATGAGATCATCAGTGAGGAGATCACTTATTATTTTACCAATGCTGATAAGGCAGTTAGTTCGAGCTAAACAGTAAAGGGAGAAACTCACCACTGATGGATAATTGGCCTTTGAATAAATAGAGAGCTATGTAGAGGAAAAACTCTGGCAAGGATTCCAAAGGCCCCGGGTCTATGTGATCCAGCTGGAATATAGACACACCTCTAGTACACATCTTTAATCCCTCTGGCTGGAATATATACCCTTAATCCCTCTGGTTATAATATAGACACAACACACCTTTAATCCCTGTGTCTGGGATTTAGTACATACCTTTAATCCCAAACAATAACATCTAATTGAGGGGCAGACAAAGTGATGAATCAGAGAAAAACTTGACAGAATGAGTCAGAGACAGGATAAGTCAACTTTCACAAGAACAGACAGGAAGAGAAGCTGCTTACGAGCAGCAGAGAGAGAGAGAGAGAGCAGAGAGTTCATGGAGACAGTATAGTAGAGTTCTGGAGTACAGTACAGTTTGATGCAGTTCAGTTGAGTTCATCCAGTTCAGTTTGTGAAGTTCAGAGGCAGTTTTTCCAAGCAGAGCAATTCAGTGAGAAGCAGTGAGAAATCAGTTTGAATCAGTCAGCTTGGAGAGAAGTTTTGAGCCAGAACAGATGAGTTGAACCAGCCAGCCAGAGTTCAGAAAGAGCTAGAAAGGGTGAGCTTATTCAGCAGGACATCTTGGAAGCTGAAAATATTCTAGGCCTAGGTTAGAAGACAGAGGTTGGAAGGTGAAGCCTTCAAAGTCTGATCTTGTAGAAGATTAGATTGTACAGAGGCTTCCAAGCCTTGCCCTAGGGATAGGAATAGTTAGCTAGAAATGCTCTGGGATCAGACCAAGCCATATATTTGTAAATCTTGGGTATGACTCTCATCTCATCCTGTCATCTGAGCAAATAAAAACATTTACAGAACTACATAATTGAGGTCCAAGCAAATGATGGTGGAAGTCACACCATACATTGCAAAATATAATGGGGAAATTCTTTGCTAAATAAAAGGAAAATCCCACTTATAATAGTTCAAGATTCTAAACACATAGGTAAATATGTGACAAAGGAACCTTAGACCAGGAGCAGATTCCAGAGTATAGTGTCATTATCACAGTGGACAAATGCAATCCATCCCATTCTTCCAGCACAAAGTAGATCTCAGGCATCAGCGTCAACATTCAGTTTTCTATCAGGCCTCCTATATGGTCCATATAATTGAGAACAATCCCCTGCTAGAACCTCTATCATGGAAGTAAGTCCTTCAGATCCTGACTCGGGGCCTGTCAGCCATATAGCCTACTCCATCTTGGCCAGTAGCCTAGAGCTAAGGTCATTATCCTATATATCCCAAGTGGGGTTTGTGTAACCGTACAAAACTACACTCTTTGACGCTGACACTAAAGTCCCACATTCAGGATCCTCCAGCCCTCAATGCCAAGGTGAGGATGTGCATGCTGGCAGACCACCTCAGTGATAGCACCCAACATATGCTGCACCCTGTGCTGGGGCACAATAGTGAGGTCTTCTACATAATACTGCCCACCACAGAGAGTCCAGTTACCTAATCATCAGAGTAGTGGGGGTAGACATGGACTCTGGGCACAATGCCTGGGTCTCCTGCCTTGTGGGACACTACAGCCTAGGATTGCACATGGGAGCTGTTGTACGGGGCATACTTTGAGTGACAAGATAAAGTCCATCACCACCTCTGACTGTAATGGAAAAATAAAGTCATCTACCTTGTTCAGTCTCTGCTACACTGTGTGAAATCTTTGCAGGTGGTTTGCAAGAGATACCTCTGGACCTCAGTGATTACCCAGTCCTCTCTGACTTCTAGGCAAGCTCCAGATTTACCTGGTGGTAGTCTTGGCCTTGATCTCTTTCTCTTTACTGTAGTTGTGGCTATTGCCCTACATCTGTGACATTCCTATAGGCATGACACTGGAGTCTGTTTTGAGTTTGAGCTCTGCTCAGAGGCTGCATAGGAGCTTTTCCTTTTCCCTGACCATGATAATGGAATTTTGCAATATTCCTCCAATAGATTGAATGGATTGCCTAACATTCTTCAGGCAATGAGTTTAATTTTCTCAGTTCAAAATCCAAAGATGTTCTACCACAAGATCTATGTGTTGAAGCCTTTTGGACTGAAAGTACCAGCCCATAAAGCCAAAATGCAAACATGACTTTGATTCAATAAACTTGCAAACGGTTCCTTCAAATCTTTTCTATGTGTAGTTAGGAGGAAACTCATTAACTTAGAGATGAAATACTGAAGATTAAGTATTCTTCGATTTTGTTGTGTTTTATTCATTTTTCTGGGCATTGGGCATTCAGTAAGGAAAACCTTTATAAGTGTGTCTGTGTTCCAGTTGCTGTTATGTAGAATCTCTCCTAATGGTCTTAAATTTTTTGTTAGCTCTAAAGCAATACAACCAAACATATCTCAATAAAGTTATATCTAACACTATCATATTATGCATCCTTCTACTACCTTCTTTGTAGTGCTTGGTACTGAATTCAAGTCTTAGGACATCCTAAACAAGCAGTCTAACACTGGATTATATTCACATCTTGGCCCCTGCTGTATTTCTGTGAAGAGACACCATAGCCATGGCAACTCTTATAAGGAAAGCATTTAATTGGGGCTGGCTTATGGTTTCAGAGGTTTAGTCCATTGTCATCGTGGTGGGAGACATGGCAGTATGCAGGCAGACATGGTACTGAAGTTGTAGCTAAGGATTCTACCTCTGGATCCACAGGCAGCAGGAAGAGGCAGACTCTGGAACTGGCTTGGGCTTTTGAAACTCCAAAGCCCACCTTCCAGTGACATACTTCCTCCAACAAGGCCACACCTCGTACAAAAAATCTATACTTCTTAATCCTTTCAAATATACCACTACTAAAAAGTCAAATATATGAGCCTAAGGGGGCCATTCTTATTCAAACCACTACATTTCCTAACCCCAGACATTATCACCTGAATTAAACACAACTCTAAAATTAAGTGATCTGCTTGAGTGCATTCAATCACAAATAAAAACATACAACACAACAAATAAATGTGTTAAAATGTTTTATGAAGCATGGAAGACAAGTGCAAACTTAAGTTCTCTTTTACAACCCAAAACTCATTGTTTGGCATGAATTTTGATACATATATAAAGGAAGATGACACACAAAACAAGTCAGAGGGATGTCAGCATGGATGATGAGGCTTGTCTTGAACGTGAGGTCTGAGTTGAAGATACCTGTGAATGGATGCTTGTTTCAATGGAGGGCTGGCATATCCTACATTCAGATTAGTATTCTGTGAGGGACAGGAGTGAATATGATCTGAATTTGTAATAGATGTGGAGTGTCAGCACATGAGAGACAGATCTGCCTTAAAGTGGTTCCTAAAGTGAGTTGTTTAAAGAGATCCTTTTTTTCTGGTGGAGAGCTTTTTAGTTTCATGACTGTGTGTCTTTAATTCAAGGAGATAAAAGAGTTATGGTCTGATATCACAGCTGGATTGAGCATCTTTCTTTTTTGAGAAAGGGCTATTTTCAGGAATCTTGTAACTGAGTGACCATGATGGACAGAGAAGGGCTCACATGTGGAATCCCTTAAATAAAAATGTATTGACTTCGCAACAAAAAAAGGGTTTTATGTAACCTGTATATTTCACTTCCTTTACATTTTTTACAAAGCATAAACGAATGTAGTCTGTGTTACTCCCATTCTTTAAATGTTGATAGGAACAGTTAATAATCTAAAAATGGCAACTCGTCTACTTGCTGACACTGTTGTAGATTCATTCATTCAGAATGTGTTTGTGATTATCAGTGACTTTACTGAAAATGTGCAAATGCAGGTTCCAGAGTTCCAGAAAAGTGTGATGTCATTTCTAATACACAAGATTCTAAGAGATATTTCCACAAAAATAAGTTAAAATTTTTCAGATAACACTTAAGATCATTTGAAATCAAACATATTATTCTTCTGTTTCATTCACTGTCTTACTGAGAGAAAAATAAATGTCATAACTGCAAATTTAACCAAAATAAAACCCTCTACCAGTTTCACAAAACAGGTGTAATATGAAGTTAAGACTCTAAGTGTCGCTGTTCCCTAACCCGAGCAAGAAAATCAGTGGGAACGGGGTTGTGTCCTGATGAAATACCAAAGCTGGGCAGAAATTCTAACCTGAAGTGGTTCTCAACTGGTCTCTGTTGATTTAAGGACCTTACCTCTAGTTCTGTGGATTACCAAGTGGGGCGGGGCTGTTCTTCCTACCAGTAATCTCTGGGAAGTCGTTAACAAGCCAGTCATGGCTGCTCTACAAAGGCGCCCGCCCTGCTGCGAGCTGCTCCTGCTTTTCAATCTCCTATGGTGGCTGTGGGGCTCCGAAGCTGGGCAGATCCGCTACTCTATTCCCGAGGAACTGGAGAAAGGCTCCTTTGTGGGCAACATCGCCAAAGAGCTGGGGTTGGAGCCCGGTGAGCTGGCGGACCGCGGGATCCGCATCGTCTCCAGAGGTAGGTCGCAGCTTTTCTCCCTGAACCAGCAAAGCGGCAGCTTGGTCACCGCAGGCAGAATAGACCGGGAGGAGCTGTGCGCCCAGAGCGCGCCCTGTGTCGTGAGCTTTAACATCCTTGTAGAGGATAAACTAAATATTTATCCGGTGGAAGTGGAAATAATGGACATTAATGACAATGCACCCCGATTCTTAAAGGAAGAAATGGAATTGAAAATTCTTGAAAATGCAGCTCCATCCTCTCGTTTTCTACTAATGGATGTCTATGACCCCGATGTGGGAGTGAACTCCATTCAGAGCTTCAAGCTCAGCGGTAATAGCCACTTCTCAGTACATGTGCAAAGCCAAGCCCATGGGCCCAAGTACCCGGAGCTGGTGTTGGAGCACACTCTGGACAGGGAAGCAGAAGCAGTTCACCATCTGGTCCTTGTTGCCATGGATGGTGGTGACCCTGTCCGAACAGGCATGGCACGAATTCTGGTAACTGTCCTAGATGCGAATGACAATGCTCCAGTATTTACTCAGCCTATCTATCGTGTGAGTGTTCCTGAAAATCTGCCAGTGGGTACTCGAGTGTTGACAGTTAATGCCACTGACCAGGATGAAGGAGTCCATGCACAAGTGACATATTCCTTTGTGAAGATCACAGAAGAAATCTCGCAGATGTTCTGCTTGGACACTTTAAGTGGAGAAATTTCCACTTCTGAAACTCTAGACTATGAGGACTCAAATTTTTATGAGCTGGATGTTGAAGCCCGGGATCAGCCAGGTCTTCAAGACCGAGCAAAAGTCTTAATAACCATCATGGATGTGAACGACAATGCACCGGAAGTGGTCGTTACATCTGGTAGCAGAGCAATTGCTGAAAATGCACCTCCAGGGACAGTAATTGCTCTTTTTCAAGTTTATGATAAAGACTCTGAATGGAATGGCCTGGTAACATGCTCCATCTCAGAACGTCTCCCATTTAAATTAGAAGAGTCATTAGACAGTTATTTTCGATTAGTGACAAATGCGGAACTGGATCGGGAGCAGGTATCCTCATATAACATCACTGTGACAGCCACTGACAGAGGAACACCACCTCTGTCTACAGCAAGGTTCATCTCCTTAGATGTGGCAGACATTAACGACAACCCACCAGTTTTCTCCCACTCTTCCTACTCTGTCTATGTCCGTGAGAATAACCCTAAAGGCGTCTCCATCTTCTCTTTGAATGCAGTGGACCCTGACAGTGAAGAGAATGCCGAAATTATCTACTCTCTGGCCAAAGAAACCCTTCAGGGTTCACCTCTCTCCTCCTTCCTCTCTATCAACTCCAACAGTGGTGTCCTGTACGCACTGTGTTCCTTTGACCATGAGCAGCTTAGAGAACTGAATCTACTGGTGACAGCCAGTGACAGAGGGAAACCCCCACTCAGCAGCAATGTGTCACTAACCTTGTTTGTGCTGGACCAGAATGACAATGTACCTGAGATCCTGTACCCTGTCCCCCCGACCGACGGTTCCACTGGTGTGGAGCTGGCTCCCCGCTCTGCAGAGCCTGGATATCTAGTGACCAAGGTGGTGGCTGTAGACAAAGACTCTGGACAGAACGCCTGGCTGTCCTACCGTCTGCTCAAGGCCAGCGAGCCAGGGCTCTTCTCGGTGGGACTGCACACAGGCGAGGTGCGCACTGCAAGGGTCCTGCTGGACAGAGATGCCTTGAAGCAGAGTCTGGTGGTTGCTGTGCAGGACCATGGCCAGCCCCCTCTCTCTGCTACTGTTACACTCACTGTGGCTGTGGCCAGCAGCATTCCTGACATCCTGGCTGACTTGGGCAGTCTTGATCTTCCACACAAGTCTGATGATTCAAGCCTTACAATCTACCTGGTGGTGGCAGTGGCCACTGCTTCTTGCATCTTCTTAGCATTTGTTACAGGGCTGCTGGTGCTCAGGCTGTGGCATTGGAATAAATCAAGATTGCTGAGGGCCACAAGGAAAGGTATGTCAAATATGCCCACTTCACAGTTTGTGGGTATTGATGGTGTGCAGGCTTTTCTGCAGACTTATTCCCATGAGGTCTCCCTCACAGCAGACTCGAGGAAGAGCCATCTGGTCTTCCCCCAGCCCAACTATGCCCATACGCTCATCAGTCAGGAGGGCTGTGAGAAAAATGAGCCTTTATTGATACAGGAGGATTCAACTTTTCATAAAAAGGAAGACTCTCTTGACCAGGTAAGGTTATTGCTTTTATTAAAAAAAATAGGAAATTGTAATGTTCTCTTTGAACAGCGACAAAGTATTTTCTCTTTCACAATGAATCATGTTTGCTGTTGTTTGTGTATAAAATGTCCCTCAGAGATCCAAGGTTTGGGCTCCAATAAAAGTAATCAGAGGTGAGCTTTTGGAAAGGTATTGTGAGGACCCTGATCTCATCAAAGTATCGATCCATTGATGGTTTCATAATTGGGTGGACTGTTGGAAAGTGATTAAAGGTGTGGAAGGTGGGTCCCAGTGGAAGAAAGTTGATTGCTTGGAGACACAACCTTAAAAGGAATGCATTATCCCTGGGCGTGTGCTTTACTGCTGCCATGAGGTGACAGCCTTGTTCCACCCCATGTTCCTACTGTGACGTTCAGCCTCACTGCAGCCTAAGAGCAACAGAGCCAGGGTACCGTGAATGGAACTTCTGAACTTGTGAGATAAAACAAACCTTTATCCCTTTCAAATTGATTTGTCTAAGATTTTTTTTCTCACAGCAATGAAAAGCCAACTAAAACAATATAATTCAGAGGCTTTCCATTTATCAACAGATCCCTAAGTCTCTTTTCTTGATTTTCATAGGAGAAAATTTTGATTTCATACTCTAGATTTGTTTAGCCCTTTTTCTGTACCTTTGATTTTGTACATCTCATTTCCAAGGGATTTTTCCTATTATAGGACAGTCAGGCAATTTCTATTCTAAGCTGAAAAGAAATTGGATTAAAACCTCTACTATGTACAATTAAGATCTTAGTTTTCTCTTTTTCTCGGTATTACATAAAAATAGCATGTGTCTTCCAAAATTGCACAGTGCAAAATGGTGGAGAATCATCACATGAGAGTTATTCTTTTCTTTTCTTTTCCTTAGACAGGGTCTCTTTTATCCCAAGCTGGCCTCATTTATGTACTTCTGATCCTCCTACCTCTGCCTCAGAGGTGTGCACTACCACACCTGGTTTATGCAGGTTGAGAATCAAACCTAGGGCTTTGTGCATGCTAGGAAAGCACTCTACCAATGTTTACCAGTTCTTAGTGAAAGTTATATGTGCATTTACTTTATATCTGCATGTTGGTTATTTCTTCCCATATATTCCCTTTTTCTGTCCTACTTGGTGAGAGTAGGCTTTCTGTTCCAGAATCTTTTTATGACCTTTGTCTAATTTTGGCTTGGTGGTAAACAGCTTGCTGAGTAAGTCCCCAATGGACCATTTTGCTGTTATCACTTTCTTTTGATACATGTTTGGCATAGATAACATTTAAAGTTTGATACTTTGCCGATCTGCCATCCTTTGCAGTGTCATCCTTTCACAAGAACATAGATTGAATATTACAAATTTGTCTCAGTTCTTTGGAAACAGGAAAACACGTGACATTCCGAAGGTTAGGAGGTGCATTGAAATCCCTTTATGGTTCTTCCTTCGGTCAGAGGTCACAAATGGACTGACTTCATTTTGGATGCTATTACTCCAATGACAGCAGTGAAACAGCCCTCTTTAATTCTTATGAATTTAATTTTTAAAAAATCATTGATGACTGTGGAAGGATTAATCTTTGGGGCTTATAAAAACTTGAATATACATTAGAGCATCTATCTTCAGCCTTTTGGCCTAGTATCTCTGACAGACATTAATCATAAAGCAGGAATTATGAAGGACTTGCCTACTCTGTCTTGGCAGAGCTAGGCTGTCAACTTCTTGCTTCCAAGTTTTGTCCTTTTCAGACAACATTCTGTCTATGTATGTTATACCTTATACATTTTCATAATTGTGGCCTAATTATTCAAAAAAAGGAATTATGAGCTCTGGGAGAAGAGGTAGAGGGTGACAGCGTGGGGCTGGGAGGGGTGGGTGGAGGGGACTGTGATGGAGATGTAACTTGAAGTAATAAATAAACATTTAAAAAAGAAAAAAGAAAAAAATTACCTTTAGTCATTAAAAGAAACTCGAATATTATCTTAGAACCATTTGTTACTCGTTTGAGCCAGCGAAAATCTGTATGGTCTTCCCATTGATATTAAAATTTTTAAACTTTGTCTTATGTATCTCTCATAATTCTAGGAAGATGAAAAAAACTTTGAAATCCTTTTCCAACAATAAAGTAGTATAGTGAACAAGTGTTTGTTGACATCACCATTATTACATTGTTGTATTGTTAAATTAATTATAATGGCATATTGTATTGAGTACTTGATAGTATTTAATAATGAAAATTTGTTTTAATATAAAATCACTTCTAAGAAATATCTCTCAGAACAGCAGACTGACTGGTGAATTGGAGGATGAAGGTCTAACAGGGCACAAATGGAAAATTTACATAATTTAGCATTTAAAGAAAATAAGTTTCTGTCCTACAGGAACTCTATATTTAATACTTAGGAACTCTGTATCTAAGTGTTTGAAGGAAACGAAGATTATTATTTAGAGGAATTGGTTTTATTCTTTAAGTCTAAAGATACAAATAATGTTATGGACTACCAAACAGAAAATGGTAACATGCTTAATTGTCAAGGGGATAACAAGAAAGAGACTCCTAATGAGGTCAGAGAGTCTATGATTGACTTTCCTCAAAAGTAAGCTGATGGCGATTAGGTAGGTGTGGTGGTGCACACCTGAGTTCCAGAACTCAGAAGACAGAAGCAGGAGAATCACAACTCTGAAGCTAGCCTGTGGTACATAATGAGAAGCTACCTCAGAAGGGGAAGGGATAGAATTGATAGCCAAGGAATTAATAAAGCCCAGAAGATATGAAAATTCGCTGAGTTGTGAAACAATTAAATTTTTTTTCTAATCCTGAGTTAGAAGATTTAATGATCTGACAATAGAATGGGCTGACTACTTATATACCTGAATTTGGTGTGCACATATAGTAAAAACCTAATTTAGAATGTGTGTTGAAATTGTATGAGGCTCTTCTTTGTAACCTGATGTTGATAGTAATAATAAAAAATGAATTAAGAAGCTGAAAATCCAGCTCTGTAGTACAGTCTTTACCAACTATGCACAAACCCCCTGTGTCAGTCTTCAGCACTACAAAAATAAATAACCATGAGCTTGCCTTGCATATCTGAAGCATTGGTTTAAAAACTACCAGAAGGAAGGAAAGAAAGAGGGAGGAGAAAGAGAAGGAAGAGAAAAAAGAAAAGAAAAACAGACAAGAAGAGAAAGAGAAGAAAAATAAAAGAAGAAAAACAGACAATTCAATTTTTTTTTTAAGAGAAGATCTGGTTATATAGCACAGTGCAGTCTGTAACTCCTAGTATGGCCCAGGCTGGCCTTAAAGTTGTGATCCTCCTGCCTCCAACTCCCAAGTGCTAGACTACCACCATACCTGACTAGTTCATACTCTTAAATAAGAAGATGGGAATAATGCATGTTCTCCTAAGCCAATATTGTGCCATTTACATTTCTATCACTATTATGAAAGTGTTTGTTTCCAGTCGTGAGTTTTCAAATCTTATTTGCTTGAACATTGGTGACATGATTCTTTTATCTTGTTTTAATTTAATATAATTTTAAACATTCTATATCCTATGTATTTGTCATGTGAATTAATGGCCTCCTGTATGATTGTCTTATAAGCTCTGAGAGGCTAAGGGCTATTTTCCTGTATCATCAACTTTGAGTGCTGTTAAGCTACATCTTTAGTGTACATCAGCATTGCCAAAGCTAGCTAGCTGGGTTTCATGGGTAAATGCCTGGTTTATTTTAGTCTTTCCCCTGAGTTTCCTGTGACCATATACTTTGAACAAATAAAACATTTACCATGGAAAACTTATGGAACTTATCAACTATTAAACATGTGAAAATCACTGACTAAAGGAAACTTGTTGATCAACTTCCCACGCAAATAATTAATACCAAGCTAAGCTGTCAAAGAGTTTGACCATATACTAGATTTCAAATCCTCGTGAAAACAAATCTGCACAATCATCTAGCTGTTTTATCATCTACACAAACCTTCCATTTCTGATCAAATGCTGTCGGGGTGACAGTTGTCAAGAGGAAGAATAAACTAGAAGAGAGATTTATTTTAAAATACCTACTTTTTTTTACAAGAAATAAACTAAACAGAGCTCCAAACAAATGTTTCATCAACAGAAAAATTTTACAGAGAATGTAAAATATTATATAGAAATATATTTTCAGTATAGATTTACAACATACATATTTAAATACGTTTACATATTTGCTTGCAAAGGCTTTATTTTATCAAAATGTGAATTTGTGCTCAAGAACATTTAGCTTCCTGAAAGAGATTTTTAAAATGTATTTGGATTTATCAAATAGTCAATACCTTATATGTATCTTTAAAGTATATCCACAGTGTCTAGGGTGAAGAAATTTAAACAAACAAATTGTGAAAAATTAAACAGCTTTCTGTAAAATCAGTTCATTTTGCTTCAAGATGATGCAGTAACTTAGTAAGGACTCTGCGTGCCGCTGTTCACCAACCAGGAGAAGGTGATGAGTGAGCTCAGAATCACCGAGTTTACAGCACAAAGAAAGGGCAGACTGAGAAAAGACCTCCTCCAAGCTGCACCTAACTCAAGCTTTTATTCGGCTGAATAACCGGCTTATTTTCCGCACACTGGGGGTCCGGGTGGACACAACTGGGTTCTGAAACACATTCCGAGACTTCTCAGGGTCTGAGCCAGATCCGCAGGACAGCAATGGCGCCTGGGCTGAGGGGCGCGGACTGCAGAGGATTCCTGCTGCTCTCCATTCTCCTGGTAATCCGGTGGGACGCCTGGGCTGGACAGATTCTCTACTCCGTGTCTGAAGAGGTAGAGAAGGGGTCTTTTGTGGGAAATATCACCAAGGACCTGGGACTGCAGCCCCGTGAGCTGGCAGAGCGCGGAGTCCGCATCATCTCCAAAGGTAAGACCCAGCTTTTCTCTCTGAGCCCACGGAGCGGCAGCTTGGTCACCGCGGGCAGGATAGACCGGGAGGAGCTGTGCGCCCAGAGCGCGCGGTGTCTTGTGAGCTTTAACATCTTGATAGAAGATAAAATGAGACTTTACACTATTGAAGTGGAAATAATGGATGTTAATGACAATGCTCCCAGATTCTTAACGGAAGAAATAAACGTAAAAATAATGGAAAATACAGCTCCTGGGATGCGGTTTCCACTAAGCGAGGCTACAGATACAGACGTGGGCACGAACTCCCTCCAGAGATACCACCTCAGCCCCAATCGCCACTTCTCCCTGGGTGTGCAAAGTGGAGATGATGGAACCAAGTACCCAGAACTGGTGCTGGAGAAGGTTCTTGATCGGGAGGAAGAGGAGGTTCACCATCTGGTCCTCACAGCCTATGACGGCGGGGACCCACTCCGATCTGGCACCGCCAGCATCCGAGTGACAGTGGTGGATGTGAATGATCACACGCCAGTCTTCTCTCTGCCCCGATATCAAGCGACAGTCCCAGAGAATGTGCCAATAGGCACGAAACTTCTCACAGTAAATGCTGTCGACTTGGATGAGGGAATCTATGGGGAAGTGACTTACTCTTTTCGGAAAATTACTCCTGAACTTCTACAAATATTCCAGCTGAGCTCCCTTACAGGAGAACTGTCGACGTTAAAAGATCTAGATTATGAAGAATCCAGCTTCTATGAACTGGAAGTTCAGGCTCAAGATGGGGCTGGTAGTCTGACCAAGGCAAAGGTACTGATCACGATTTTAGATATGAATGACAATGCCCCAGAAGTGACTGTCACATCTGTGAGCAGCCCAGTCCCTGAAGATACACCACCGGGGACAGTAGTCGCTCTTTTCTACCTCCAAGACAAAGATTCGGGGAAGAATGGTGAGGTGACCTGCTCTTTGTCAGAAAACCTCCCTTTTAAATTAGAGCAATCAATTGATAATTATTACAGGTTGGTCACAGCACAAAACCTGGACCGGGAAAAGATGTCTATGTACAACGTCACACTGAAAGCCACAGATGGTGGAATCCCTCCCCTGTCCACAGAAACTCACATCTCCATTCACGTGTCAGACACCAACGACAACCCACCCACTTTCTCTGACTCCTCTTACTCCATCTACATCCCTGAGAACAATCCCAGAGGCGCCTCCATCTTCTCAGTGACTGCACAAGACCCTGACAGTGACAAGAATGCCCAGGTCACTTATGCTTTAGCTGAGGACTCCATCCAGGGGGTACCAGTGTCCTCCTATATCTCCATCAACTCTGACACTGGTGTCCTGTATGCACTTGGATCTTTCGACTACGAGCAGTTTCAGAATCTACAACTAAGAGTGACTGCACGTGACAGTGGGGACCCACCTCTCAGCAGCAATGTGTCATTGAACCTCTTTGTGCTGGACAAGAATGACAATGCCCCTGAGATCCTGCACCCTGCCCTCCCCACTGATGGTTCCACGGAGGTGGAGCTGGCTCCCCGCTCCGCAGAGCCTGGATACCTAGTGACCAAGGTGGTGGCTGTGGACAAAGACTCAGGACAAAATGCCTGGCTGTCCTACCGCCTACTCAAAGCCAGCGAGCCAGGGCTCTTCTCAGTAGGGCTACACACGGGTGAGGTGCGCACTGCACGGGCCCTTCTGGACAGAGATGCTCTGAAACAGAACCTTGTGGTAGCTGTGCAGGACCATGGCCAGCCCCCACTCTCAGCCACTGTGGCACTCACTGTGGCTGTGGCCAACAGCATCCCTGATGTTCTGGCAGACCTAGGCAGCATCAGGACCCCCGGTGAGCCTGACGATCCAGACATCACACTCTACCTGGTGGTGGCAATGGCCACTGTTTCCTGTGTTTTCCTTGTCTTTGTCACTGTGCTATTGTCTCTCAGACTGTGGCGTTGGCACAAGTCACACATGCTACAGGCTTCAGGTGGTGGGCTGGAAGATGTGCCTGCCTCACACTTTGTAGGTTTGGATGGGGTTCAGGCTTTCCTGCAAACATATTCCCATGAGGTTTCACTCACCGCAGACTCTCGAAAGAGCCACATTATCTTCCCTCGGCCGAACTATGTGAATACACTTATCAGCCAAGACAGCTGTGAGAAGAGTGATTCTTTGTTAACACCCATAGATTTTCAAGAGCATAAGGGGGAAACCCCAAATATCCAGGTGAGTTCATTTCTTTACCTTTTTTGTGCCTGTGTGTATATGCAGTGCTCCCATGATGCCAGGTATCTTCTTCTATTGCTTTTCCCCTTGTATATTTAAACCCATAGCTGGCCAGTTTGACTAATGTGGCTAGGCAGCTTGCTCTGAGATACCCCGTCTTCATCTCTCATGCTATGGGATCACATGTGGGCCACCATGCCTACCTGATACTTACATGAGTTCTGGGGATCCAAACTGTGACTTTCACTCACACTCTCAAGTCTGGCAATCTATCCATGAGCCATCTCCAAAAGATCCTCTTCTTTATCCTTTATCTTTTGCAAGGGGCCTTCCCCTTCACATGCTGACAGGGTGGCTGGCAAAGGATATAAAGAGTCTGAAAGGAGAGGGAGGAGTGAGTCAGGCATGATGATCAGGGGAATCTTACAGCTCTGACTGACTAGCAATCAGGCGCTTCTTTATTTATACAAGTTTTACAGAACAAAGACAGACTAATGATTATCCAAGAAGTACATATTATGTGTTTGATTTTTTTTTCGTTACATGTCCAGGGTTACAGTTCAGTCATAATTAGAAAATACAAACAGAACAGATTTTATTTTTGTTATCAGTCCAATTTAATGAATCAGATAATGTCTCTTCCAAAGCAAACACATTTATTATATGACAGCCAACTTTTAGGCTGGCAATGTTTGTAGTTTTAAAGGACTCCAGACAAAAAGGAAATAATCCAACTGGCCTTTTTATGAATAGCAAGTACTACTGCCTGGCCTCCTCAACTACGCTGCAAAGCAGGACATGTCTATTTTAGCTAATTTACCTTGATTACTGAGTTGTATTCCTCCAGGGGTATGCCCTGTGTGACCCCCTATCTTTAAACTACATTTTCAGCGAGCTCTAAGTGTATTGTAAAGGGAAGCCTTGAATCTGTAACCTATTCTCCTGGCCAGTCAGAATTTCTCAATTGTCTCTGTTTACCCTGTACCAATTATATTGCTTTAGTTTGCTCAAGGACAGATACCCCAAGAAAATTCCTGGAGTAATGGACTCATCTAGCTATGCGCTTAATGATATCCATGGCATAAGGAAGACTTCCAAATAGGGCCAGATAAAGTTAACCTTAGGATTTTCCTTAAAAGACTTATGCATAATTTTCTCAGGAAAGGACATAAAATGAATCATAATGCAGAAAGTCCCCAAGAATGTAACACACAGAGACCAAAACCCAAAAGTGAGAAATAGAATGACAGTGATTTTAGCATTCGGTTCAGCCAGCTGGAACTGTGTCAGACAGCTGTACTAGCTTCATGACTCTCACTGTTTGCAGTGGATATTGCTGTGCCAATATTTATTTCCACATGAATTATAATTCATGGACTGTAAAATTTTGAAAAAACAAGAACTTGAAAAATAGAGATTTAAAAACATTAAAATGGTGCAGAAAAGTTTGCCATTTTATTTCAGTGGTGTACTTTAACAAGAAGCACACGGGTTGTGATATCTTTTAATTCAACCCTGAAAATGTGACTACATAGGCTAACACATTTTTGTGCTGCCTACCTACTTTGTACTCCATTTTCTTAACTCAAATATCATCTAATTGAAAACAAATTGTTGAGTCTTTCTCTTTGTTAATAAGGCACTATTTAGCCACCTTCCTGGGTATCTCCTTAGAATTCAAACCTATAAAAGAGTCTTAATGATCTTTACAACCTGAAGCCTTTCTCTGCTTTGCTTCTATCTCCTTGTAACTAAACTTAGTGGCCTTTAAAGGCATGATTACTTGATCAACTATGTAAAGCATAGTCATCTACTAAAGTTGGGTTGCTCATAGAATATTAGATAGATGCTTCAAGGATGAAATGTGTCCACCTGGGTAGACATTACTAAAAAATGCTTCTGTATATGCATGAATGCCTGAGTTCCATTTTCAGTACTCATGAGAAAAATGCAAGCATGGTGATGCATTTTTAATCCCAGTGCTGGGAAGACAGAGACAGGAAGATCTCTGGGATTAGTGTGGCCAGCCTAATTTAACTGGTGAAACCCAAGGCCCCAGTGAGAGATCCTGACTCAATAAATAAGGTGGATAGCTCCTGAGGAACAATGCTTGATACTTACTTCTGGCCTACACACACACACACACACACACACACACACACACACACACACACAAGAATGAAATGTGTTGAGTATCACTGAGATCTATTTTTTAAAGAAAAAACTGACATGTAAGCTAGGCATAGTGGCACACACCTTTCATCCCAGCACTGGGGAGGCAGAAATAGGTAGATCTCCACGGGTTAGAGGCCAGCCTGGTCTACCAACTGAGTTCCAGGACAGCCAGGGCTGTTACACAGAGAAACCCTGTCTCGAAAACAAACAAACTAAAACCAGACAAGATATCTAATACCACACTAAAATTAATTGATCAAAATGGATTAAATACATAAATAATATGAAGTTTCCAAGGTAGGTGTGGTGGTTTTGCTTGATATTGCAACAACACTCAGGAAACAGAAGCAAGAACTCTGGGACAGCCTCTTTCTATCTCAAACCCCAGTATCTTTTAAAGTGTTATAAGTCTGTGTGAGAAATAGACAAGTGCCTGTCTTCACACACAGCTCCAATGTGTTCTTTTGGTGGCACTCCAGCTGAAGTGCCTGTGCCCTCTCTAGGGGGTGGGGACTAGGAGGGAAAAGCTCTATGAAATAACCTCACACTCTCCCCCACTTCACTTACCCATTCTTCCAAGGGGACAAAAGATCAGAAGTGAGTAAATGTGGGAATTTACAACTCCCATATTCTTCACAGAGTGTCTTTGCACTGCACTTATCTATAAGAAGAATATGACAAGTTGATAATGACTGCTGAGGCTTTCTGAAAGCTGGCCAACAGGGTTTTTTCCCATAGTGCAATGGTGTATTTTGTGGTATTTTCCATATAAACAATCACTTAGTATCATGAGAGAATGTTTCACTCCTATAGTGTTCAGATCTGTAATCATTTAGGAAGAGGTCAATATTAAATTTTGTGTGGGAAAGCACACTGGTATAAATAAGGTTTCCAGACATAATGAAAAGAGACTGTCCTAATCAACACTTACTAGATGCTCAAATGCATTTTTAAACAAATAGGAGAAGTCACCACTAAACACAGGGAACTATTGAAAGCGAACTTTCCAGGGAAGTTTCCTTCAGTTCTGAGATTATCATGAAATATAAAGCAGGTGCAAAGGGAGGGATCAGTACAGGAATTCCATGAAATTTAGTCCCTTTATGTCATGAGTTAAAATATTATTCCCTTGGTGATTTGAATATCGATGTTATAGTTTGTGGTGATAATAACTGTAATGGAAACTGGGTGGCCTAATTGTTCAGCCTGCCTCATTTCTTTACCTGAGATAGTGGAGGTAAGAATCAGATAATACTGCTATAGGGCAATTGCTCAAAGTTTTTTTTTAATGAGTTGGATGGTGAGCATGAATTGCGCCTTTGAAAAAACACATTTCATCTAAGTGTGGTGGTGCACAACTTTAATTCCAGCACTTGAGAGGCAGAGGCAGATGGATCTCTGTGATTCAAGGTCAGCATGTTCTATGTACTTCCAGGACAGTCAGGCTATGTAGATAGACTCTATCCCAAGAGAAGAAAGAAACAAAAAAAGAAAGAAAGGGAGATAAAGGAAGGCAAGAAGAAGGAGGAGGAAGTGGAGAAGGAGGAAGAGGGGGAGAAGGAAAAGGAGGAGGGGGAGGAGGAAGAGGAAGAGTAGGAGGAGGAAGAAGAAGAAGAAGAAGAAGAAGAAGAAGAAGAAGAAGAAGAAGAAGGAAAACACATTTACTGACATTCTTAGAAAATAAAGTATGAGGTATATCAGGTTGGATTTACCTAGAAAAGGCGATAAAACATTAAGGATAAGAAAAAGAATGCAAATTATCCCACTGTATTGATACTCAATAAATATGCAATGTTATTGCTCCCTGAGATTATTTAGGCCAAGACTGTGTTATAGTCATGTTTGGTTCACTAGTTGTGTATTAAAGATTAAAGAATGTTTATGTCAACAGATATTATGCCTTTAGCGACAAAATCCTGGAAAATTGTGATAAAAGCATTTCTGACAATACGATCTTGAAAGTTATTAAATATATGGAAATTACTGATTAAAAACTTCAAACTGCAGAGGCTGCAGTTTCCTACTGTGGACTCTGGGCGCCGCTGTTGGCCAGACTGGGAGTCTGAAGCTCCACTTCTCGCGCAGCCGCAGAGCGCCTTCCAGGGC
>CAJQZJ010000565.1:501048-543364 GCA_907164525.1 Lophiomys imhausi
ACTGTGAAGATCCGAAGACCTAGGGAAAACCACAGCCAGCAATGCAAGGGAGCTGCACACAGAGGCCGCGCCCCGGCCGCCCGCAGGTACTGTCTATCCTGCTGCTGCCTTTGTTCTGTCCCGCGCTGGGCCAGCCGGTCCGCTACTCCATCCCCGAGGAGCTGGACCGCGGCTCGGTGGTGGGGAACCTCGCCAAGGACCTGGGGCTCAGTGTCCTGGAAGTGTCGGCTCGGAAGCTGCGGGTTAGCGCTGAAAAGCTGCACTTCAGCGTGGACGCGGAGAGCGGGGACTTACTGGTGAAGGACCGCATAGACCGCGAGCAGATATGCAAAGGGAGAAAAAGGTGTGAGTTGCAGTTGGAAGCCGTGCTGGAAAACCCTTTAAATATCTTTCATGTCGTTGTGGAGATTGAGGATGTTAATGATCACGCTCCTCAATTCCCAAAAGACGAAATAAACCTGGAAATAATTGAATCCGTCAGCCCTGGAATGAGAACAATTCTGGAGTCTGCAAAAGATCCTGATATTGGTGTGAATTCGCTGAGCAAATACCAACTAAGTCCTAATGAGTACTTCTCATTATTGGTGAAAGACAACCCTGATGGTAGCAAATACCCAGAATTAGAATTGCAAAAGGTACTGGACCGAGAAACTGAGAGCACACATCACCTGGTGCTGACAGCTGTAGACAGTGGGGACCCGCCTCGAAGTGGTACAGCACAGCTCCGAATCCGAGTGGTGGACGCCAATGATAACCCCCCAGTGTTCAGCCAAGACCTGTACAGAGTCCGTCTTCGAGAAGACTTGCCTTCAGGGACGACCGTCCTAAGGCTAAAGGCCACGGATCAGGACGAGGGCATCAATGCGGAGTTCACATACTCATTCCTGGGCGTGGCTAACAAAGCCCAGCATGTGTTCTCTCTGGAGCCCGTAAAGGGAGATATTGTAACTCGCCAGTCATTGGATTTTGAAGAAGTAGAACGATATACGATTGATGTGGAGGCAAAGGATCGAGGATCTCTTTCTTCACAGTGTAAACTAATTATAGAAGTTCTAGATGAGAACGACAACAGCCCAGAAATAATCATTACTTCCCTCTCCGATCAGATTTTGGAGAATTCTCCTTCTGGAACGGTTGTGGCCCTCTTCAAAGTACGGGATCGAGATTCTGGGGAAAATGCGGAAGTCACGTGCAGTTTAAGCGGAGACAGTCCATTTAAGATTCATTCTTCTTCCAATAATTACTACAAGCTAGTAACAGATAGCACCCTAGACCGGGAACAGACCCCAGGGTACAATGTCACTATCACAGCCACAGATAGGGGCAAGCCGCCCCTTTCATCCAGCACAACCATTACTCTGCACATCGCAGACATCAACGACAATGCACCTGTTTTCCAACAACCCGCCTACTTGGTAACTGTACCAGAAAATAACCAGCCTGGTGCCTCCATAACTCAAGTCAGAGCATGGGATCCAGATCTAGGACCGAATGGCGCCGTCTCCTACTCCATTATAGCCAGCGACCTAGAACCAAAGACGCTATTGTCCTTTGTCTCTGTGAACCAGGACAGTGGAGTAGTGTATGCTCAGCGCGCCTTCGACCACGAGCAGCTGCGCTCCTTCCAGCTGACACTGCAGGCGCGCGACCAGGGCTCACCCGCGCTCAGCGCCAACGTGAGCATGCGCGTGCTGGTGGGCGACCGCAACGACAACGCGCCACGCGTGCTGTACCCCACGCTCGAGCCCGACGGCTCAGCGCTCTTCGACATGGTGCCGCGCGCCGCCGAGCCCGGATACCTGGTCACCAAGGTCGTGGCGGTGGATGCAGACTCAGGACACAACGCTTGGCTGTCGTACCACGTGCTGCAGGCCAGCGATCCGGGGCTCTTCAGCCTGGGGCTGCGCTCGGGCGAGGTGCGCACAGCGCGTGCCTTGGGTGACAAGGATGCAGCTCGTCAGCGCCTTCTGGTTGCTGTGCGTGATGGTGGACAGCCGCCACTCTCTGCCACTGCTACACTGCTCCTAGTTTTCGCAGACAGCCTACAAGAAGCCTTGCCAGACCTCGTCGATCACCCCATCTCCTCTGACTCGCAGACTGAGCTTCAGTTTTACCTGGTGGTGGCCCTGGCCTTGATCTCGGTGCTTTTTCTCCTCGCAATAATTTTGGCCATTGCTTTGCGCTTAAGACAGTCTTCCAGCCATTCAGCCACTGGTTGCTTGGGGTCGGTTCTTGGCTCTAAGTCTCTACCAGTACTTCCACCCAACTACAGTGAGGGGACATTGCCCTACGCCTATAATTTGTGCGTGCCAGGAGAGCAACTGAAGCCAGAATTTAATTTTCTCACATCTGTTGGTGATTGTCCAGCCACACAAGATGTTCTCAACAAAGATAGTGCCTCAGCACTGTTGGCTGGCGTTTTAGCTCCTAGTGTTGAAGCGGAGGAGATCTTTAAGCAGGTACTTAATATCATGCTTTCTTATTCCGGTTCGCCAATATAGTGCTGCTATTTTAAAGGGGTTTGTTTGGTTTGGTTTGGTTTGGTTTGGTTTGGTTTGGTTTGAGACAGGGTCTCTCTATGTAGTCCTGGTATTTGCTGTGGGTGGAGGGGGGTCTAGAATTCATAGAGATCCACCTGCCTCTGCTTCCCAAATGCTGGGACTAAAAGGGTGGGCCACCACGCCTGTCTCTATTTTAGGAATTTTAAGTTCCTGAGATAAATCTAAGTCAAACTTGTGGGTTTCACTGGTTTGGGGAAGATGTGGGAGTGTGACTCAGTGACAAACATGTACCTCATGTGGAACAGACCCAGTTCTGTCCAGCACACAGAACAAAAATTTGAAGTGCTAAATACTATCCAAATATTTTATTTGTAAAGCATTTTTTGAAGGTTGAGGGTGTAGTATGCTCTAGGTCCTGACTTCGATTACTAATTCTTTCCTGACTCTTGCCCTGCCTCTAACACACACACAAGTATGTGAAAATCTCACGTGAATATTTCATCAAGATGCCTTGCAGTTATGGATACGAAATACAGTTATATTTATTGACTTTTAAATGACAACCATAATGCTGCTCAAATTTTGAATGAAAATCCCGTCTTTATTCTACTCGTTAAAAAAAATGAAACAATTCTTTTAAAAAAAAAACCCGTTGGTGGGGGCTGGAGAGATGGCTTGAGCGGTTGGTTAAGAGCACCACTGCTCTTTGGAAGGACCCAAGTTCAGTTCTGAGCACCCACGACTGCCTGTAACTCCAGCTCCGCCTTCTTCTGGACTTCACATGAACCCACACACTCACATGTGCACACACAAAGATACACGAATATTCACATAATTAATAAAAAATTTTTAACTTGAAAAAAGTAGCAAGAATACTAGTCATACATCCTACCTGAGAATTTTGTCTGGATCATGCTGTTTTCACAGCCATAAATGCCATGCCTCTTCAGTCAGCAAAACCAGTTAGAATCACAACTAATCTGTGTTTTCAATTCCAGTGGTATCTCTGAAACGTTTTTAATTAAACAAGTCCATTTAATAACTACACTTTTCTTAAGTGCTCTTAGTAAATTTTACGTCACATCACAGAGCTTTTGTTTGCGGTTTTCAGCTTTACAAGTGTGTATGATCCTCGGAAAAGGTGAGTGTGACAATTTCCTCCGCAAGACACAAGGTTTTTCTTAGTGTTGCAATAATAAGATTGGGCTCTAGGCGCCGCTGTTGACCAACCAGGGAATGAGAGAACAAAGCTATTGAATCCTCCCGAAACTCTACCACACAAAGCCGAAAGGGAGAGATAATCACGCACCCAAATTCTGGAAATAAAAATACATCCTTTCTCTTTGGAATACATCTTGGATGCGGGAAACCTGGAATATCGTAGACACAAAGCTGATTCAGAAATAAATAAATAAAACTAAGCCGGCGCAAGACCTTCACGGAACAGCGCTCACACTCGGCCATGGCGAATCAGCCTCAGCGCCTGAACCTCAGCGCGCTGCTCCCGCTGTGCATTTTCCTGGGGACTTTGCTGACCTTTGGGGCCGGGGAGATCCTGTACTCGGTGCCAGAAGAGACAGATAAAGGCTTCTTCGTAGGCAACATCTCCAGAGACCTGGGGCTGGAGCCCTGGGAGGTCGCGGAACGGGGAGTCCGCATCATCTCCAGAGGAAAAACGCAGCTTTTCGCTCTAAATCCGCGAGGTGGCAGCTTGGTCACCGCAGGTAGGATCGACCGCGAGGAGCTGTGTGATACGCTGCTCTCCTGCTTGCTGAATTTGGAGATTCTCGTGGAGGATGCCCTGAAAATTTATGGAGTGGAGGTGGAAATAATGGACATTAATGATAACGCCCCCAGCTTCCGGGAAGAGGAGGTAGAGATCAAAGTCAGCGAGCATACTAGTCCTGGATCGCGATTTCCTCTTCCTAAGGCTAGGGATCCAGATGCAGGGATGAACTCCCTCCAGAGCTACCAGATCAGCCCTAGTAGTTACTTTTCCTTGCAGGTGAGGGGCGGGACTGACGGGGATAAGAATCCGGAGCTAGTACTGGAGGAAGGCCTGGACCGGGAGAAAGAGGTGTCTCACCACCTCCTCCTCACAGCCTTAGATGGGGGAGATCCCATCCGCAAGGGCACGGTTCCCATTCGTGTGGTGGTCCTCGACGTAAATGACCACATTCCAAAGTTTACACAGTCTGTTTACAGAGTGAGTATTCCTGAAGACCTCAGCCCTGGAACTCGGGTGCTCATGGTAAATGCCACAGACCCAGATGAGGGTATCAACGGGGAAGTGATGTACTCATTCCGGAAAATGAAAAGCAAAGCTTCCGAAATATTTCAGTTAAATTCTCAAACTGGAGAAGTTCTAGTCGGAAAGCCTCTGGATTTTGAAAAATATAGATTCTATGAGATGGAAATTCAAGGCGAAGACGGTGGAGGGCTGTTGAGCACCGCCACGTTGCTGATCACGGTTGTGGATGTGAATGATAATACTCCAGAGATAACTGTCACCTCTTCCATTAACTCGGTGCAGGAAAATTCTCCTTCGGGTACAGTAATCGCTCTCTTAAACGTTCAAGATCAAGATTCTGGAGAAAATGGTCAGGTCTCTTGCTTCATTTCTAATGGTCTTCCTTTTAAGTTAGAAAAGACGTATGGAAATTATTATAAACTGATAACAAATGGTGAACTGGACCGAGAGCAGGTGGAGAGCTACAATATAACAGTGACGGCCAAAGATCTGGGAAGTCCACCCTTGTCTACAGAAACTCACCTCCTGTTGAAAGTGGCAGATGCCAACGACAACCCTCCAGTTTTCTCTCACTCCTCTTACTCGGCCTACATTCCCGAAAACAACCCCAGAGGTTCTTCCATCTTCTCAGTTTTGGCCGTTGATAGAGATGGCGAAGAAAATGCCCAGGTCACTTACTCTCTTGCTGAGGATACCATCCGGGGAACACCTCTATCCTCTTACGTTTCTATCAACTCAGACACTGGCGTGCTTTATGCCCTTCAGTCCTTTGACTATGAGCAGTTCCAAACCCTGCAGCTGGGAGTGACTGCTAGTGACAATGGTGACCCACCATTAAGAAGCAATGTTTCTCTGACCCTGTTTGTGCTGGACCAGAATGACAACACTCCAGAGATCCTGTACCCGTCGCTCCCTACCGATGGCTCTAATGGTGTGGAATTGGCGCCACGCTCGGCAGAGCCGGGTTATTTAGTGACCAAGGTGGTGGCGGTGGACAGAGACTCCGGGCAGAACGCCTGGCTGTCCTACCGCCTGCTCAAAGCCAGTGAGCCTGGACTCTTCTCCGTCGGGCTGCACACAGGGGAGGTGCGCACCGCCCGAGCCATGATGGACAAAGATGCTCTCAAGCAGAGCCTCGTGGTAAGTGTGCAGGATCACGGCCAGCCTCCCCTTTCTGCCACTGTCAGGCTCACCGTGGCGGTGGCTGACAGCATCCCAGACATTCTGGAGGACTTGGTTAGTCTGGAGTCTCCCGCCAACCCGGATGAGTCAGGCCTCACCCTATACCTAGTGGTGGCCATCACTGCAGTCTCCTGCATCTTCCTCATCTTTGTCATGGTACTGCTGGCTCTCAGGCTTCGGCGCTGGCACTCGTTGCGTCTGCTCCAGGCTGCCAGTGGATTGGCTGGCGTGCCTCCTTCGCACTTTGTGGGAGTGGACGAGGTGTGCGCTTTTCTCCAGACCTATTCCCACGAGGTTTCGCTCACTGCGGACTCGAGGAAGAGTCACGTGATCTTCCCGCAGCCCAACTATGCAGACACGCTCATCAGCCAGGAGAGCTGTGGGAAAAGCGAGCCTCTTCTGATAGCTGAAGACTCAGCTACCGCTTTAGGCAAATGTGACCCGACAGATACTCAGGTGAGATACATATTTCTTTGCCTCCCAGTTGTTGCTGTTTTGGCATAAGTCTTGAAGGGACTTTTGCTGGACTGGTTATGAAAATTAGACTTGGGTGGGCATAATTAGTCCACACATATTAAAACACTCCCAGTTGGCTTGTGTAACTTACCATCATCAGATTAACTTTTTTTTTTCAGATGAGCGTTGTCAAAGTCAATTTTTGGTACTTGGTATTTTCTTTTTATTTTGAAGGGCTATATTGATTATCTTCGCTTGCTTTGTAGTGAGTTAGCTCCACTATTGTTTATGATCATGATTGGTGACTATCAATGTAAACTAATTATGATTCAAAAACATTTTCAGTTTGACAACGTCTCTATAGTCTACCATGATTTGCTTGTAATGTTTAAATTTAATTCAACTCAGTAGTAACTTTCCCTCGTTTATCTACACACTATTTGTAATGAGATTTTCTTCTAAGGATGGATCAGTTCTGTTTTGCTTTTTGATAGCCAATGGTATATTTGGATCCTGTTGACTATTTCAATTTTGTATTGTTGCTTCATCCTATCAAAATAGACTTGTTGGCAAGGTTTTAGTTACAAGGCTTTGTTGGGAGAGGAAATGTAGGGCCATTTTCTTTCATCTTCTCATCACTACTGTGAATTCACTAGATTGTTCTGAGGAATAACTGGAACTGAGTCAGTCAGTGTTGCTTCCTTTTGTCCTTTCACTGTAGAGTTGCATAGAATGCTTCTTAATGTAAGAAATTCACATACAGAAATTATTTTTATCCCATGCTTCTCAAAAAGTTTCAAATTCAGATTTGTTTACCTGGCTTGTAAAAATTAGAGGTGGGAGTAGGGTATTAGAGTTGTGTAAGTGACTAATTTAGGGGCTGGGGATAGTTCAGTGGACGGTCATATACTTAGTATGTGCAAGATCTTTGGTGCAATCTCTAGC
Organism: Lophiomys imhausi; assembly: GCA_907164525.1. Classification (NCBI taxonomy): domain Eukaryota; kingdom Metazoa; phylum Chordata; class Mammalia; order Rodentia; family Muridae; genus Lophiomys; species Lophiomys imhausi. Next base: position 508,384 of record CAJQZJ010000565.1, read on the forward strand.
ATCCTTCTGGGGTGGGGGGAGAGACTGACTTTGCTTATATTCATCTGTCATGTAATAATTTTCTTCTCCTCCTCCTCCTTCTCTTCTCCTCCTTCCTTCTCTTCCTCTTCTCCTCCTTTACTTCTTCTCCAGCCATCTAGGAGTCTTTGATTCCTTTTTTCTTTCCTCAAGTTCATTTTGCACTATATTTAAGAATATTCAGTTGCTGTAATCAAAAGGAAAAAAAGCTTGCTATAGAAGCCTCGATATGTATCTGATAATGTGCATATCAAGCAAAGGCAAACAAGAAAAAGAGACTTATCCAGAAGGTTTGATTACAGGAATCACTTCCATACTCAAACTCTGTGTTCTTATGTCACTTCTAGAGATTCGGTTCGAATTATTTGCAAGTTTGTGTTTCTCATTTAGGAGTTTGATCTTAATGTAATTCTTTATGAATTTGGTGATTGGACACATTTTTCTCAAGTGTTGGAAAGAGAAGTCTTCCTAACAGATGCCTAAATTTTTCTTGAAGCCAAGAACAGTATTAGAGTGTGTTGAATAGTATTTATGCTTATGGAATTCCAAGCTCAGAAGAAAATGAAATCTTTAGGGCACTGCCGTTGACCTAGAATTAGGTTATTCAAAATGCCATGAAGCATTCAATTGGCAAGGAGAGGTTGCCCTGTATTTTTAAGCACAATCTAAACCAGTTGGAGGTTGTTAAAAAAAAAAAAACTCTTGAAGATGTAACCTGAAGTAATAAATAAACATAAAAAAAAGAACTCTTGGAGAAGAAAAAAGAAAGGCTGGCTCTAAAAGTTGACTTGCAAATGATAGGAGATTCAGATAGGATGCAAGATATAGTTTGTTTAAATAAAAGAATAAAAAGAAAGTGCCTTTACATCTCATGTCATTAAATTCTTAACGGTGACTGAACATCTAGCAATCCTTATGATGTGTCTGTATTATAACTGAAAATAATTTATGGCATTGGGCATCTTTATTTCAAATGTGCTCTAAACAGTTTTGAGTGCCCTCCTCTGCTAATTATGCATTTGGCAAATGGAAGATGGTACATGATGTCACTTCACCACTGTCAAGTTTTCCCACACCACTTGGTGGGGCTGTTTTTCCACGTGGTCTTGAGAAAAGACTTGCCTGGTTCTTCCAATATGTGCATTTCCTCTGATTAGAAAAGACCAGTCTTTTAATCTCTCATCTCTGGGTTATGCTACAGATCCCATATCTGAGTAACTTTATCCAATAGCAACACTGGAAAACAAACACATTCTAAACTCATAAATTCATCTGTTCCCTGTGTCCCCACATAGCTCTGTATACCTTATCCCGTTCAGTCTGTGAAGGTTTCTGATTGCAATTTTATAAGTGGACTCTGGGCGCCGCTGCTGCCCAATTCCCTGCAAGAGCTGACTCCAGGCTCTAACCTTTGAAATTGTGTACATCATTGAAGGCTTAAAGAGTGAGGGGACTTGAATTTTCTACTTGGAAAATCAGATCAGAAGCTGTGGTATCTTCACACTTCGAGCATTTGGTTTTTCTTCCTGGTGGAAGTAATTCACGACGCCTCTTCCCTTCATGCCAGGGTCTCCTAAAGGATGGAACACAAAGTGAAGCTAGGTATCAGGACCCCGTGGAGGCAAGTACTCTTTTCCTTCTTGCTGCCTTTGTTCTGCGCGGGGCTCTCGGAACAAGTCCGGTATTCTATTCCGGAAGAAATGGCCATGGGTTCGGTTGTGGGAAACCTCGCTGAGGACCTGGGGCTGCCTGTTTGGGATTTACTGACTCGAAATCTCAGAGTTATCTCAGAGAAACCTTATCTTACTGTGAACCCTGAGAACGGGAATGTAGTTGTGAGCGACAGAATAGATCGAGAGTTACTCTGCTTCCAAAGCCCTCAATGTGTTCTGCCCTTAGAGATCGTGGCAGAAAATCCCCTGAACGTTTTTCACATCAGCGTGGTGATAGAAGATATAAATGATAATCCTCCCCGTTTTCTCCAGAATAGTATTGTTTTACAAATCAATGAACTTGCAATTCCAGGCACTAGGTTTGGCCTGGAATCTGCCATAGATGCAGATGTAGGACGGAACTCTCTCCAGAGTTACCAGCTCAGTTTGAATGGCCATTTCTCTCTGGCAGTGAAGGACAAGACTGAAGGCAAGGATGCCCCAGAATTAGTATTGGAGAAGCCTCTGGACAGAGAAAGACAGAGCTCCCAGCTCTTGGTCCTGACAGCAGTAGATGGGGGCGAACCAGTCCTAACAGGCACTGTTCAGATTCAAATTGAGGTCACAGATGCCAATGATAACCCCCCAGTGTTCAGCCAAAGTATGTACAAAGTCAGTCTTAGAGAGAACATGCCCTCAGGCACCTCTGTGCTAACAGTGATGGCCACCGACCAGGATGAGGGTGTCAATGCAGAAATCACCTACTCCTTCAAATCACTAGGAGAAAATATTAGAAATAAATTTGTCCTAGATCATCAAAATGGAGAAATTAAATCCAAAGGCCCTATAGACTTTGAAGACAAGGGGACTTATATCATGAACATTGAGGCCAAGGATGGTGGAGGCATGGCCACAGAATGTAAAGTTATAATAGAAATTCTCGATGAAAACGACAATGCCCCAGAAGTGGTTTTTACTTCGGTGTCCAATTCTATAACGGAGGATGCTGAACCAGGTACAGTGGTGGCTCTGTTCAAAACATATGATAAAGATTCAGGAGAAAATGGAAGAGTGACATGCTTCGTAAAAGAAATAGTTCCGTTTAGAATTGAATCTTCTGCCAGTAATTACTATAAGCTTGTAACAGATGGGATACTGGACCGGGAGCAGACTCCAGAGTACAATGTCACCATCATCGCTACTGATAAAGGCAAGCCCCCTCTCTCCTCCAGCAAAAGCGTCACCCTGAACGTTGGGGACATCAATGACAATGCTCCAGTTTTCCACCACGCCTCCTACTTGATCCAAGTTCCTGAAAATAACCCTCCTGGAGCCTCCATAGCTCAAATCAGCGCCTCTGACCCGGATTTGGGGCCCAACGGCCATGTTTCCTACTTCATCATAGCCAGCGACCTGGAGCCTAAATCGCTGTGGTCCTACGTGTCTGTGAACCAGGACAGCGGAGTGGTGTTCGCACAGCGCGCCTTCGACCACGAACAGCTGCGCTCCTTCCAGCTAACACTGCAGGCGCGCGACCAGGGCTCACCCGCGCTCAGCGCCAACGTGAGCATGCGCGTGCTGGTGGGCGACCGCAACGACAACGCGCCACGCGTGCTGTACCCCGCGCTCGAGCCCGACGGCTCAGCGCTCTTCGACATGGTGCCGCGCGCCGCCGAGCCCGGATACCTGGTCACCAAAGTGGTGGCGGTAGACGCTGACTCTGGACACAATGCCTGGCTGTCGTACCACGTGCTCCAGGGCAGCGATCCGGGGCTCTTCAGCTTGGGGCTGCGCACAGGAGAGGTGCGCACAGCGCGTGCCTTGGGCGACAGGGACTCAGCGCGACAGCGTCTTCTGGTCGCTGTGCGTGATGGTGGACAGCCACCACTCTCTGCTACAGCCACGCTGCACCTGATCTTCGCTGACAGCCTGCAGGAGGTCCTCCCAGACCTCAGCGATGACCCTCTGCCATCTAACTCCCAGGGTGAGCTGCAGTTTTACCTGGTGGTGGCCTTAGCCTTGGTCTCGGTGCTCTTTCTTTTCGTCGTGATTCTAGCTATCGCCCTTCGTCTTCGACAGTCCCACAGTCCTGGTGTCTCCGGTTGTTTTCAGTCTGGCCTCTGCTGTAAGACGAGACCAGGGGTTTCTCTCAACTACAATGAGGGGACTCTACCTTATTCCTACAATTTCTATGTTGCCTCCAATTGTCAAAAAACGTCTCAGTTTCTTACCTTGACGCCAGAAATGGTTCCTCCACGAGATTTTTCTACGGCAGCTTCTGTGGCAGGAAGTGTCACTAAGGAGAATAACAAGATAGTCTCTGATTCTATTGCTTCTACCCACGTGAGTGTCAATGAGCCTTTCATTTCGCAAATTGTTTAATTTTCAAATTCTTTTGGAAATGTTTTATTTGTTTGTTCGTTTATTTATTTATTTTGAGGCAAGGTCTCACAACACAGCCCTACTTATCCTGGAACTCACTATGTAGACCAGGCTGACTCTGAACTCATAGAGATCCTCCTGCCTCCGCCTCTACACACCCAGCTTCGAAAAGAATATCTTAAAGCACATTATAACCACAATCGCCTGTTTCATTTCGTTTGCACAACCTCAGTTCTTTCCTGTCATTTCTCTATGGGCCAGTAACCACCATTAGGCTTCAAGAATTTTGAAATACTTTATCCACGTACTTTAAAACTCAGAACTTAGAAGTATTATGAAGCACTGCCATTCAAGTAATTTTAAATTTTGTTTTAATAATTTGTGTGTGTGTGCACATGTGCCATGGGGAGGTTAGAGAACAACTTTTGGGATCATTTCTCAACTTCTACCATCTGGGTCCCAGGGATTGTACTCAGATTCAGTTAGCCTTGGTAGCAAGACCCTTTACTGGCTGAGTCATCTCTCGATGGTCCTACTCAAATATTTAAAATTTAGCTGTACTTTTGACATTCTGTGGTGGTTTCTTGGGAGCTCAATATCTTGATCTGATAAAGCCTTTCCTCTATTAATTATAGAGAAATAATATGTACAAAAGTCTTTCAAATGTGATGTGGTAATTGGTACTTGTATTCAGATATATTAGGAATTCTTTTAATCTCACTTTTAGGGCTGGTCTTTTCACACAAGTATCTGTAAGTTTTCTTCTAATGTTATTTTATGGCTACCAGAGGCTGGAGGGTAGCTCGGTTAGAGAGTTTCTACTTAGGCAATGGAGATAGCTAAGGTCCACTCCATCACCAAAAGGTGCTTGTTCTCAATACAGTTTCTAGACACCTGAAATATTCATAGGCAATCATCTCTGATAATTTTTTCTACATTGATATGCTTCTAAATGTATGCCAGTAGTTTTCAGTTATTAAAATTACTCAGAAGAAAGTAAGTTTATGGTATTCTTCAGATTACTCATTTTCTTTTACTAAGTCTTTCTCAGCACTAAATGTCCATTTGCAATAATACTATCTCCAATTCCAGTTAATGCAAGTTAGAGTCTTTCCACTTACTCTGAAAGTGTTACTACATCTTCATCACCTGACTAACCGCCACATATAAATCTGATAACGTGCACTATAACAGTTCTCACTTTTGGTTTCTGTATTATAGTGAAATTTCGTTTTTTCAGTATTAAATTCCAACTTGTTACAGTAGTTCTTTCCTTTAGGAAATTTCAAGAAATCTATTGAAATTTTTGTCTTATTAGGAAAAAAATAGGACAGCTACTGAAAAAAATTCAAGGAAGTGGATTTGTGGGGAAAATATTAAGGGATCTAAAATGCTCACTGAACTGCCCACTTCTGTTGAGTCTTTGTTTCCATTTGGAACAGCAGGTGGAGCTATTTATGGTACACAACCCAAAAATCCTCTCCCTGAGTTCACGACTGTGCAATTATTGGTTCAGACTCTGAGCGCCGCTGTTTACCAGCCGGGAAGGAAAAGGCAGCGAAGCCCTGTTCGCTTTGTAAAGTGCAGGTAGATTGAGACAAAAACACCCTACAAGGAAACTGGCCGGAGGAGCTGGTCCTACTTCCTAACTGTCGCTAACTGATGCTAAGGCTTGAAAAGCGGATTCTGGTTTAGGTGGTCAAAGGGAGGATTGGAAATAATCCTCAGGTGACAATGATTTCCGCGCAAAGGCTCAAGGACTACAAAGGGCTGGTCTTCGTGGGAGTCCTCCTCGGGATCCTGTGGGAGGCTGGATCCACCCTGATACGCTATTCAGTTCCGGAAGAGCTGGAGAAAGGATCTAGGGTGGGTAACATCTCCAAGGATCTGGGGCTGGAGCCCCACGAGCTGGCGGAGCGCGGGATCCGAATAGTCTCCAGAGGTAGGGCTCAACTTTTCGCTCTGAATACGCGAAGCGGCAGCTTGGTCACCGCAGGCAGGATAGACCGGGAGGAACTATGCATGGGTTCCAGCAAATGTCAATTAAATCTAGAGATTCTGATGGAAGATATAGGGAAAATATATGGAGTAGAAGTAGAAGTGAGGGACATTAACGACAACGCTCCCTATTTCCGTGAAAGTGAATTAGAAATAAAAATGAGTGAGAACGCCGCCGCTGGGATGCGGTTCCCTCTTCCCCACGCTTGGGATCCAGATATCGGGAAGAACTCTCTTCAAAGCTACCAGCTCAACCCGAATGCTCACTTCTCGCTGGAGGTGCAGGACGGAGCTGATGGCAACAAGTACCCGGAATTGGTGCTGGAGCGCTCACTGGACCGTGAGGATAAGGCAGCGCACCTCCTGGTCCTCACCGCTTCCGACGCGGGGGACCCGGTCCGCAGCGGCACCGCGCGCATCCGTGTGACAGTCCTAGACGCGAATGACAACGCGCCGGCGTTTGCTCGGTCCGAGTACCGCGTGAGTGTGCCGGAGAACGTGGCTGTGGGCACTCAGCTGCTGCTGGTCAACGCCACTGACCCGGACGAAGGAGCCAATGCAGAAGTGATGTATTCCTTCCGGTATGTGGACGACAAAGCGGCCAAAGTTTTCAAGCTTGACAGTAATTTGGGGACAATATCAACAACAGGGGAGCTGAACCACGAGGAATCGGGTTTCTACGAGATGGAAGTGCAAGCAACAGATAAGGCGGGATATTCTGCACGGGCCAAGGTCCTGGTCACAGTTCTGGACGTGAACGACAATGCCCCTGAAGTAGCCATCACATCCCTCACCAGCTCTGTTCCAGAAAACTCTCCCCGAGGGACATTAATAGCCCTTTTAAATGTAAACGACCGAGACTCAGGGGAAAATGGACAGGTAATCTGTTCCATACCAGGGGATCTGCCCTTTAAATTTGAGAAATCGTACGGAAACTACTACAGTTTAGTCACAGACACGGTCCTAGACCGAGAACAGGTTCCTAGCTACAACATCACAGTGACCGCCACTGACAGGGGAAGTCCGCCCCTGTCAACCGAAACTCACCTCTCTCTGAATGTAGCAGACGTGAATGACAACCCGCCCGTTTTTCCTCAGGCCTCCTATTGGGCCTACATCCCGGAGAACAACCCCAGGGGGGCCTCCATCGCGTCCGTGACCGCCCACGACCCCGACAGTGACAAGAATGCCCAAGTCACTTACTCCCTAGCTGAGGACACCCACCAGGGCGTACCCCTTTCCTCTTACGTCTCCATCAACTCGGACACTGGTGTCCTGTACGCACTGCACTCCTTTGACTATGAGCAGTTCCGAGACCTACAGCTACAGGTAATGGCTCGTGACAGCGGTGACCCGCCGCTGAGCAGCAACGTGTCACTGAGCCTGTTCATACTGGATCAGAATGACAACGCCCCCGAAATCTTGTACCCGGCTCTCCCTACAGACGGTTCTACTGGAGTAGAGCTAGCGCCCCGCTCAGCAGAGCCTGGCTATCTGGTGACGAAGGTGGTCGCGGTGGACAGAGACTCAGGACAGAACGCCTGGCTGTCCTACCGTCTGCTCAAGGCCAGCGAGCCAGGGCTCTTCTCGGTGGGGCTGCACACGGGTGAAGTAAGCACGGCTCGCGCCCTGGTGGACAGAGATGCTCTCAAGCAGAACCTCGTAGTGGCTGTGCAAGACCACGGCCAGCCTCCTCTCTCGGCCACGGTCACGCTCACTGTGGCGATCGCTGACAGTATCCCCGACGTCCTGGCAGATCTAGACAGCCTAGAGTCTCCTTCCACCTCCGAAACCTCGGGGCTCACACTCTATCTGGTAGTAGCCGTGGCTGCAGTCTCCTGCGTCTTCCTGGTCTTTGTTCTGGGGCTGCTGGCGCTCCGGCTGCGGCGCTGGCACTCACTGCGCCTGCTCCGGGTTGCGGGGCCCGGATTGGCTGACGTTCCAACCTCCCACTTTGTGGGCTTGGACGGAGTGCAAGCTTTCTTGCAGACCTATTCGCACGAGGTTTCCCTCACTGCGGGCTCCGGAAAGAGTCACCTGATTTTCCCGCAGCCCAACTATGCAGACACGCTCATCAGCCAGGACAGTTGCGAGAAAAGCGAGCCTCTTTTGTTATCGGGTGATTCGGTATTTTCTAAAGATAATCATGCATTAATTCAGGTGAGTCCATTCTGGGATTGGAGCTATGGAAAAGATTAGTGATACTTAAAGAAGGAAAGGTAACTTTAAAAGTAAACAAAACAGTGCCCCCAAATAAAACAAGTTTCAAACGTTATCTTATGTGTCTTGACAACCAAGACAATAAACAAACAAACAAATAGAAGAAAAAGAAGTATAGATTATGTGGTTGTGCTTGCGTGATTTTTTTTTTTTTGGTTTTTCGAGACAGGGTTTCTCTGTTTAACAGCTCTGGCTGTCCTGGACTCGCTTTGTAGACCAGGCTGGCCTCGAACTCGCAAAGATCCGCCTACCTCTGCCTCCCAAGTGCTGGGATTAAAGGCGTGCGCCACCACCGCCCGGCGCTTGCGTGATTTTTTAAAGAAAGTGTTTGAGCCTGTATAAAAACATTAATTTTAGCGAGGGTTGGTAGTATGGGTCTATAATCCTAAACTCAGGAACTCAGGAGGATCAGGTAGGATGATAGCAAGTTTAAGGTTTTAGTGAGATCCCATCTGAGAATAAAAAGTCAAAAGAGGGCTGAGAATGTAGCTTAGTGGAAAAGCTCTTGTGTTGCACACACAAGGCCCTAGCTAGCTAGCTCCAATTCCTAGTACTGCAAAAATAAGTAAATTGATAAGTTGCATGTAATTTGTATTTACATTAAGCTGTACATAGAATGTGCTAAGTATAGTGTTCTGTAATTAATACTGGGGAAAACAGGGAAGTGTGCCCCTCTTTTGTGGAAATTCAAAAAGTGTTTACAACATAGTTCACATGCAGTGGGCAATGCTAAATGAAAGGTGTAATTGAAAAACAATTATTTTAAAACTTAAGCTAACATGATCTAATGAGGTTGATTTCTGTTTATTAACTTAGTTTTAGGGACAAATTATTGGGTGTTGTGTCATAAGTGGTAATGACTCTTAGACAGTATCTCAAAAATCAGTGATAACTGTGTTCCCAGTTTGAGCTGGTTCATTAGTTCACATAGCTCTGGAGCCAGAGGCTGGAGAGATAACACTTACAGAGGACTCAGGTTTGGCTTTGAGTGCCTACATAGTGGGTCACAACTAAAACCTGAGTTCCAGAGGCTCAGATGCCTTCTTCTGCCCTCTGTAGGCACCAGGCACTCATGTGGCACACAGATAATCTGCAGGTGAAACACTCATACACTTAACATAAATCTTTTAAAAGCACTTTAAGGCAGGGTGTGGTGGTGCATGCCTTTAATCCCAGCACTTGGGAGGCAGAGGCAGGAATATTTCTGTGAGTTCAAGGCCATCCTGGTCTACAAAGTGAGTCCAGGAAAGCCAGAGATACACAAAGAAACCCTGTCTCGAAAAAACAAAAAACAAACCAAAAAAAGTGCTTTAAGATTCCATTACCCTGTCTCGAAAAAAAAAAAAAAAAGATTCCATTATCAAGTATCCTCAGATGTATCATAGCATATAGTAGGGGTTTTATTTGTTGTGGTGGTGGTAGGGATTGAACTCAGAGCCTTGCACATACTAGGAAATGCTCTTCCACTGACACATTTCTTCAACTGTATTTTTTTTTACCTTTTACTTTGAGACCTGGTATTGATAAGTCACCCAGACTGACCTTGAACTTGTCACCTTCGTGCCTCTGCCTCCTCAGTAGCTGGGATCACAGTGCTACCAGGGCCACCAACAATACTTTTTTTTTAAAAGATTTATTTATTATGTATACAGTGTTCTGTCCACAGATATATCTGCAGGCCAGAAGAGGGCACCAGATTTCATTATGGATGGTTGTGATCCACCATGTGGTTGCTGGGAATTGAACTCATGACCTCTGGAAGAGCAGCCAGTGCTCTTAACCGCTGAGCCATCTCTCCAGCCCACCAACAATACTTTTTAACTAGATAACTTCCTAACTGGGTCGACTTTGGCATGTTATTTAATCTTTGGGGCTTTAGCAAAATGGGGATAATAAGATCTGATTTGAAATATTGTGATATGGATTTGGAAGAACATATAAATTGTTTGGCTCATAACCTCTCATTAATTAATAATAGCTGTTTATTTTGAGGATGACTGAAAAAAATACTTGCTTTCAATGACAGCATACTTAGAATTCTTTTGGGGATAGTAAAATAATGATGTATCCTTCTTCGGATGGTATAGATAATATAAACAATAACCTGCAGTTGAAAGCAATTTTTTTTCTGAAATTTTTGTGAAGTTAATTTAAAATTTTTAGTTGGTGTGATTGCAGATGCCTGTAATCTCACCAATTAGAAGGCAAAAGAACAATCAAGGTCATCTTCTGTTAAGTAGTGAGCTCAAGACCAACGTGGGCTGTGTGAGAATGGCCTCAAAAAGAAAGATTGGTTGTGCCTAGGCATATTCTCGATTGAGAAACTATATTTTAGGCCATCAGATGAGGGAGCAAATTGTTTTGTATGAGACAATTTTGTAAATCCTAGCTTTTGTCTGTCTGAATAGTATAGTCTAAACAAGGAACACATGGATTAGTGTGTATGTATGTATGTTTGTATGTATGTAAGTATGTATTTTGAGACATACTGAATCTCAGTATGTAAGCCTGGCTGGCCTAGAATTAGATATATGAGTCAGAATAGCCTCAGACTCACTGTGTAGCCGAGGATGACATTGCCCTGGTGATGATTCTTCAGCCTCTACCTCCCTAGTGCTGCAATTAAAGGGAAATGTTGGAAATGTATTTTAAAAGAATTCACTCTAGGGGGCTAGAGAGGTGGCTCAGTAGTTAAGAGCACTGTCTGCTCTTCCAAAGGACCCGGGTTCAATTCTCAGCACCCACATGGCAGCTCACAACCGTCTGTAACTCCATTTCCAAGAGATCTGAAACCCTCACAAAAATGCACATAAAATAAAATTAAATAAATTATTTTTTAAAAAAGAATTCACTCTAAAGAAATCTTGGGTGATTTATCTAAAAAATAATAGCTGAAAAATGAAGGTTGGAGTTTTTTGGTGTGGCTATGTGAAAATGGAAGCTAATGGAGGTACAGAATACCAGTTGTAGTATTGAATTATTGTGGATGGTTGTTGATGATTAAGATGAATGTTGGTTGTTTTCTGAGAGTACCTGGCATTGGGTTTGGATGTTCACATTTCTTCTAGTTCTGGTAATGAAATCGTGTCAGGAACTTGTCTTCCTCTGTGAAAATGGGTATACATTCATTCCGCCTCTAAATCAAAGGGTTCAGCTGTAACTTAAAAGGTGTAGTTCTGGGCTGGGTGGTGGTGGCGCACGCCTTTAGTCCCAGCACTCGGGAGGTAGAAGCAGGCAGATCTCAAGGCCAGCCTGCTTGTCGTTGTATTGAAAATTACAGCGTAACCTGGCAGTAGAAATTCTTCCATCACTTTTCCTTTAGGGGAAGGTATTAAAGCTGCCGCAGCCCACACACCACACTGGAACCACACAGTTCAAAGATCATTTTTCCATGAATCGGAAGGCTAATGATCGGAAGGCTAAACCATCACCACTTTCTCAGTAATGTGCAGCTGGATACAGCTCCAGTCATAGACTGAGTGATGTTGGTGGGGGGGGGGGGGAGAAATCTACTTTTTAATGCATACAAGATACCAGGCTCAACAAAAGCAAATATGTAGTTCTGAAAAGAGATGGATGAAATGAGTGATTCTGCATCTTAAGAAGGAGACAGGTGTACTCCTTAGTGGTACATTGTGAGCTCACTTTAGAGAAACCACACTCATTGGAAAATTACCAGTGACTTAGACTTGGAACACTCTTAATATACTGATAGTAAAGGGATGGCCTATGACAAAGGTAACTGGAAGTGTATAAAAGCTATTTCGGCATACCATCTGGGAAGGGATGTGGTTCAATAAAAGTGAAGAAATTGTTACTGGACAGACCACCAAATCAAAAATATTATAAAAGGGAGTTGGTACCACCATTATTTTTCTCAGAGAACTCATACAAAACTCTGCAACTGCTTAATACCAGTGAGGACAGCTATTATGTCGTAGTTCATAAAAGTTCCTGAAGCATTATGCTGTAGTTTCCTCAGATAGCCATTCAATGAAATGAGTTGAGTAATACTCATAGTGCAAATCTATAATAAAAGACAACTTTATGGCTTATCTTACAAAGCTAATGGCCAAGATAGTTGTCAAATTTCCAAGATAAAGCCAGTGTGGTGGCGCACACCTTTAATCCAGCACTTGGGAGGCAGAGGCAGGCAGATCTGTGTGAGGTTGAGGCCAGCCTGGTCTACAGAGTGAGTCCAATACAGCCAGGGATACACAGAGAAGCCCTGTCTCTAAAAACAAAAACAAAAAAAACTAAATAAAAATAAAAATTCCAAGATAATGGGCTGGAGAGATGGCTCAGCGGTTAAGAGCACTGGCTGCTCTTCCAGAGGTCATGAGTTCAATTCCCAGCAACCACATGGTGGCTCACAACCATCCATAATGAAATCTGGTGCCCTCTTCTGGCCTGCAGATATACCTGTAGACAGAACACTGTATACATAGTAAATAAATCTTTAAAAAAAAAATAAATGGTTGGGACAAATTTAAAAAAAAAATTCCAAGATAAATGCTCAATCCATAAAATTTCCATATTGTGAAGCCTTTTAGAAACTTCCTTTATATTTTCAGCTGAAACCATGTTACATTTAAAAAGTAGTCTTGTGAAAACATCAAAATAGGGGGAAAAAAGAAATAAGAGTCTTGCCTAGTTTCAGGGTTGAAGATATAAGTCAGTGGTAGAGATCTTGTATAGTATGCATAAGGCCCCAAATTTACTCCTAATGCTGGGAAGGGGAACCACCCAGTGTCGAGATAATATAAAGGAGTCCATTGCTGGTCTTCGTGTGCTTAAATCACCAGTGTTATATGTGACCAGAGATATTTAAACAATCAAAAGTCAAAACAAACAAACACCCAACTGTTCTTTTTGTACTTTAAAGATACTTCGTCCTCAACTCTCAAGACTCTTGCATTTCTATTTCTTCTGGCTGCAGTTCTAGACTGAGACCAGATTCTCACTACTGACCAACTCAGAAACAGGAAAGTGAGCTGATCTCTCAACATTCCTGCCTGACAGCTTTCTAATATCAATCTGAGTGAGAAGATCCGGAAGCAGGTCTGAAAACTGACCAGGAACTTTCCTCTCCCTGCAAACCTTGTGAAGGATCTTGAAGGAGCACATGGATGCACTAGCAGCAAGCTCTGTCTGGTTTTGGCTGGGGACTATAATTCAGAGACAGTCTGAAAAGGGTCATGTCTGCACTGAATCAGTGGTGAGACTAACTGTGGAGGAGATGGGCATAGCAACCACTGGGCTAGATGGAACAGTGCAAGTGCTATTTTCTTCCTTCCCGCTGGTTTTTGTCACCAGTTGTTCTCCCAGGAGATCTGTTCCCGATGGAGCTGGGCAAAGGTTCAGTGGTGGGACACATTGTCAGGGTTCTAGGTCTCAGTGTCTAAAGCATATATATATATATATATATATATTTTTTTTTTTTTTGGAAATTTTGGATCAAGAAAGTTGAGACTTACTGTGAATTACATGGTGGCTCAGAAGAAAATATCCCCCCCCCCCCAAGATACAGGTGATTAGAAACTGAAGGCTTTTTAAAATCTATTAAATGGCCAGGCATGGTGGCACATACATGCCATTAATCCCATTACTCAGAAGTCAGTGGCAGGCAGGTATCTGGGAGTGTGAGGCCAACCTGGCCTGCATAACAATTTCCAGGCTAAACAGGGCAACGTAAGTGAGACACTGTGTCTTAGTCGATGTTCTACTGCTGTGAAGAGACACCATGACCATGGCAACTCTTACAAAAGAAAGCGTTTAAGTGAGACTGGTTTACAACTTCAGAGGTCTAGTCCACAGTCATCATGGAGGGGAGCATGGCAGCATGCAGGCAGACATTGTGCTGGAGCAGTAGCTGAGAGTTCCACATCTGGACCTGCAGGCACCAGGAAGGGAGTGACACTGGGCCTGGCCTGCGCTTTTGAAACCCCAAAGCCCAACCCCACTGGCACACTCCCTCCAATAATGCCACAGCCTACTCCAGCAATACCACACCTCCTAATCCCTCTCAAGTAGTGCCACTCCCTAATGACCAGGCATTCAAACAATGAGTTTATGGGGGCCATTCTTATTCAAACCACCAGAACCTGTTTTAGGAGGGAAAATGCTAACTATTTTTTTGCATTAGTACAAATATCTAGAATGTGAATAATAGTGCCTGTATACAGTTCGGCTCTAGATTTACTCGGACAATAGTGAAATGTGTGAGAGAACCTGCAGAAAAAAACTAATTTTGAGTGATTTCTTACAAAAACATCGCCATGAGTGCTACTCTGTTACTACCTTTGTAGTAGGAAAGAGAAGTAATGGAAAGAAGTATGTTAGAGGCACCAGGACAGAGCGGACTAGCTCTTATCATCTTTATTGCTAAGTCTTCAATGGTGGAGACCCATAGCAAAGTTACACCACTCAGATCCTGGTGGGAGTTGCAGTGACAACCCCTTGTCATTCACCAAAGCCATGCTCAGCCTTCAAGAAGAGGTACCACTAGGCACTTATGTGCTGGGGCTGAGGGCCACCAAGAATGTGGGTGCCAATGCAGAGACCATACATGTCTTTGCAGTCCAAAGTACTCATGTCCAGTTTGACCTTGACAATAGTGGACAAAGATAAAACTAAGCACATTGACCTTCAAATTGCTTTAAAAATATTTCAAGGTTTTGAAAGTGACTGATAGAGAAGAACTGATGGGCCAATGAGCCACTGAGGAAGAAATTATAGATGATATGTCAGGTGGTGGTGGCCTTTAATTCCAGCACTCAGGAGGCAGAGGCAGGCAGTTCTCTGAGTTCAAGGCCAGCCTGGTCTACAGAGCGAGTTCCAGGACAGCCAGGGCTACACAGAGAAACCCTGTCTCAAAAAATCAAATAAAGGGGAGAGAAAGACAGAGAGACAGAGAGAAGAAAGAAAGGAAAAGAAATTATAGATGATAAAGACAGTGTCCCAGAGGAATTTAAATCTATTTACACATTAATTTCCAAAGATTCTGAACCTGAGACAGAAACCACCCTTTTTAAAATACAAGATTCTGATTTTGGATATAGGGGAAGAGGGGTAAGAAAACACACCTCATCACATCTTCCTCCACTAACCACTACAAACTTTTATGACAAAAGAGACCTCGGACAGGAAGCAGATCCTAGAGTGCAAGGTCACTGTCACATCCATCCGTGGACAAGGCAAGCTGTTCTCCAGCACAATGTCACCCTGTACATCGGGTCAGCAATAACAACAGCAGCCTATTTTCTATCAAACCTCTTACTTGCTCTGCCTGGTTCAGGTTAGCCCTTTGGAGCCTCCATTGCTCAAACCAGACCCTCTTATCCCAGTTTGGGTCCCAACAGCAATGTCTCCCACTCACCACCAACTAGGAGACCCTAGAGCTGTGGTCCTATGCGTTGGTGAGAGTACAGAGTTTAAGTTCTTGAATCTAGCTTCCCAGTCTCAAAGGTGATTGTTGTAGATGCTGACTACAGGCCTGACTGGCCTTCTGTTGGCCAGCTGGGGTTCAGTCTATAACTGCCAACAGGGGCAAGATATGCAGAGTACATGCCTTCCTCAGAAGGAGTTGCCAGCAGGCCCCCATGAGTGACTGTTATGGTGGGGAGCTGCCCCCTTAACCGCCTCTGTGTCATACCTGGTCTTGGCTAACATCCTTGGTGAACTCTGACGTATCTCAATGACCATTAGGTAAAATTGCATTCCAATTCTATCTTAATTTCTACCTGGTGATTGCTTTGGTTTGCATTTGGTTTCACTGTTCCTGGTTGCACTATTTGGTTTTGAAGTATTAAGGATGTTTTCCACTCTCCCTTTATACTCCAGGTTTTAGCTTCAAGGTAACTATTGGTCTAAAATGCCATAGTCCTACCAGCTGGTACTGCCCCTGTGAACTCAGGGACTAGTGAAATTTCTTCTTGGAAGCTCTGCTCCTCAGGACCCTGGGTAAGGGTAGGAGGTGACTGATGATTCTAATTGCTGGGAACCAGAATTCATCCTTCTGGGGAGTAGGTTCTTGATGAAGTTCAAGTTCAGTCACAAGCAGATTTGTCTCGGCATGAACTCTTCCCAGTGATCTCAGCGAAGAACAATTCTAGAAAAATGACTAAAGGCTTGTGGTGAGAAACGCTGGACATGGTGAGCACGAGAGAGGTCACAGCCAGGCACGATAGGAACAGGAGGTTCACAGCATTTTGGTTAAGTATTTTGCACTTTATATTTAGTAATTTTACCTTGATATTCTGACTGTATTGATATGTAGATGGGGGTAAATCTTGATCGGTGCACCATGAAAGATACAAAAACCTCGAAGCCAGTTTATCATGATCCATGGCCTTTTTATCTGAGAAAACTCTCACTGCACAGACAGCCTGGGGTTGGACAGATGATAGCTCAGTGGTTAAGAGAAGATATTGCTCTTGCAGAGAATGGAAGTTCATTTCCCTGCTCTCAAATATGTTGACTCTTAACTCCAGCTCCAGGGGATCCAACTCATCCAACTTCTTCTTTTGGCCTCCAAGGGTACCTGTACTCGCTAGCAAATGCTAATATATATATTATATTATATTCATATAATATATTTATATAATATATTATATAAATATATAATATATACTTTGATTTATTTATATATTATTTGTATATGCTTATATATTTATATGTTATCTATATGTTTATATATTATTTTATATTTTGTGTATATACTATAATTTTCTATATTTTCCAGTAACATATATTGGTAATGTTCTATTTCTGATGAGTTGTTTTGTTACCACTTGTTGAAAATTATTTCACTGATAAATGTGACTATTTCCATACATTAAGCTATTTTTCTATTACCTTTCCAATACTGCATATTCTGAATTATTATAGCTTTACAGTAAGTCTTAAAGTTAGGTAGGTAACTTTTATATATATATATTAAAATCTTAATTTTTTTCAGAATTGAAACCCATAGAACACATTAGAAATTTGTTTGGTGTCTTACCAATTACAACCTCAATCTGCACAACAGCTCCAAGAGGAAATCTCCTAGGCAGATCAGACAAGAGGGTAGTGATGTCTACACCACCCTTTAGTCAAATAAATTAGCTTCCCAGTAAGTTACTCCTAGCTTCCCCCAGGAGTTTGTGAGGATCACCGTAGGTCCTAAAAACCTGTGATAGTACAGTACCCAGCCCCCATTCACCACCCAGACTAGAGAAACAAGGAGAGAAAAACCAGCCTCCCCTATAGAGCGTTGGTTTTTGTTTTTGTTTTTGTTTTTGTTTTTTTCCAGTCAGGTCACCTGGCTTAGCAGTGTGCTCAGGAAATGCTCGATAAACATTTGAACCTTTACTAGCCAAGTCCTTTCTCAGTGACAGTCAGAATTTCCTTGTGTCAAAGTAACTGCCAACACTTTTATTCCTTGTAAACATTATTTGTTTTATATTTTCAAATAATTAAAGCCATATATTATCAACTTTGGGTGCAAACAGCCTGCAGGGTTTTCTAATGGAGCTGTATTGAATCTCTATAGGTCTTCTGTGATGGTTGGAGACTCACCTTTAACAATAGTGAGATATGAACATGGTATATATTTCTGTTAAGTCAGGCGGTGGTGGCACACGCCTTTAATCCCGGCACTCAGGAGGCAGGGGCAGGCGGATCTCTGTGAGTTTGAGGCCAGCCTGGTCTACAAAGTGAGTCCAGGACAGCCGGGACTTGTTGCACAGAGAAACCCTGTCTCAAAAAAACAAAACCAAAAAACATATATTTCTGTTTAATTAAAGATGGTAAAGTTGTTTCAGATATATTTTAAAGCTTTTACTGATGAGGGCTTCTTAACTTTTTAAAATAATTTATATTTTTTATGTGTGTATGTGAGGACTTATATGTATGTTTGTACACCTGTGTGTGCACCATGAGTATTCCCCCTGCTCATACAGGCCAGAAAAGGGCATTAGATCCCCTGTGATTAGAGTTACATGTTTGTGAGCCGCCATGTGGATTTTGGGAACCAAACCCTGGTCCCACAAAAAGCAGCCAGTGCTCTTAACTACTAAGCCATTTCTCCAGTCCCTTTAACTTTTATTTTTAAATAATATATAAAAGCATAAAATTTGAGCACAATATTGAGGGCAATTTGTGATTTTTTTTTTTTTTGGTTTTTTTGAGACAGGGTTTCTCTGTGTTTCCTTGGCTGTCCTGGACTCACTTTGTAGACCAGGCTGGCCTCGAACTCACAGTGATCCACCTGCCTCTGCCTCCCAAGTGCTGGGATTAAAGGCGTGCGCCACCACCGCCCGGCTAATTTGTGTTTTTTTAAAATAAATTCACATTGTAAGATAGTCAAATCAGGTCAAATGTATCTATCTCCTCAAATATCATTTCTCTCCGCAAAACGTTCTCAGTCCTTTCTTCTAGCTTTTTGAAACATTACGTTATTGTTAGCTGTTGTTTCCCTAATGTGGAATAGCACCACCAAACTCTGGCTGCTATCTAGCTACAATTTAGTGATCATTGACCAGCCTTTCTCTCTCTTACCTCCAACTCTTCCAAGTCTTCGGTAAATACAACCCCCAGCCCCATTTTGAGACAGGGTTTCACCGCGTATCCCTGACTAGTCTGGAACTTGCTACATAGAGCAGGCTGACCTTGGACTCCCTGAGATTGCCTTGCCTCTGTCTCAGAGCACTGGGATTGAAGACGTGTCCCACCATGCCTGGCCCAATTCTACTATTAACCCCTGTAAGATCAACTACCTTTGATCCAGATATGAGTAAGATGGTGTGGTCCTTGCCTTTTTGTCTATAGTTTATTTCACTTAATGTAATTATTTCCGATTCCACCCATGCTGCCACAAAATGAATAGCATTTCACTGGGTGTATATGTACCATATTTTCTTTATCTGTCAGGTGATGCATACTTAATGTCCATTTCTTTACTAAGATGAAAAGTTCAGTGTCTTTTATATATCTTCCATTAAACTGCCTAAATATGTGATTTTGGTACCATTATTAGTATAGTTTTTTTAATTTATATTTTTTCTTGTTTCAAGTTTACAGAAAATTACCAGTCTTGTGGTTGTAGATGTTTTAAGGCAGGGTGTCACTATGTAGCCCAGGTTGCCCTTGAATTTACACCAATCTGGCTTAGACCTGGGGAAGTTAGGGTTCTCCTGCATTATTCTTTCAGTTCAGGAATTGCAGGCATGTACCACCATGCCTGGTAATGCTGTACTTACATTTTCCATGGTTTCAAAAACAAGTTGTGCAGGATACTGTATCCTCACACTATATTCTGTAAGCCTAAACTACCCCACAGAAATTTAGGCTTCCATTCCCTATAGTGTGCAGGTTGGAAGATCCCACTCAGAAATAGTAGACATTGGTGTCTGTCCAAGTGTAGCAGTGAATAGTTTATTAATTCATTTATACTGTAAATATTTATTAACTCCCAAACACTCGGAAAACCCTGCCCTAAGTGACAAGGGCGCAAAAAGATGGATGACGTGATCCCTGCCTCAGGGAGTGCCATTCTTTTACAAGGACTTTACAGGTGTGACAAATGCTATAAAGTAGAAATACAAAAGCAGCAATTTTATAATGAAACCAGGCCTATACTCAAGGTCAGGGAAGGATATAGGAATGATTTAGAGAGAGGTCTGAGGGATTAGTAGGATTTATTGAGGCAACAAGGATAATGAAAAAAGAAATTGCCAGGCAGAAGGACTAGTATGTGTCAGGTTCTAATACCAGAAAAGGTGTGTGACTCACACCAGTGAAAGGAGTTAGGAATATGGGAAATGGAACATGAGCTGAGACTGAAAGATGGACGGAGTCTTGTAAATCTTATTGAAAATTCTGAATTTTAAGTTCTTTTGTGTTTGGATGTCATTAAATTGTAGGGGTTAGATAAATTAGATTTAGAAAATATATAGGAGTTTCTGATACTGTCTCTTAATTCGGGGCCTGAAGAGCATTATCAGCATGAAGTCAGGAAAAACAGGAAAGACGTAATAGACTGAAAAACAAGGTTGAAGTCAGGAAAAACAGGAAAGACTCAATAGACTTGAAGAAACAAAGTATCTGGCCTGACATTGTTTTCAGCTGCTAAGTGGGCGGAGCCCAAATTAAGCTGAAACAGAGTTCCTCCTATTTAAGGACAGTACATGGAGAAGAAGGAAAAGAGGCCCCTGATGCTAGAGAGCTCCAAGAGTCCTGCTGAAAAAAGTGCTGGCCATCATTTGATGGCCAGATTTCCCTGAAGCAGAAAGAAGCTGGTGAGCAAAGAAAGCCTGAGCAAGACACCAAAAGGCCAAGGACTGGACCCTGTGGCTCAGCTTTTGCCTAGAGGGGTTTGATCTGTCCGAACAGTGGCCTAAAGGAAACTGTGCCTGGCTTTAAGGACTGAGGCAGAGCAGCTGAGTTCCTGATTCAAAAGAAGTAAGTTGGCCTGCAGACGGCTGGGGTCTCCCACAGAGAAGAAAGCATGAAGCCTTATTTAAGGTGAGACTGCAATAACCAACTTACCCTGACGAACCTGCATCTGAGAGATCCAGAAAAAGGACTGCTAAGTGCGTTAAAGAATCTACAACAAAGACTGTATTCCTGACAACTGAGGACTTGCCCCAGAGACTGTATCATTCTAAAAGGTTATGAAAGTAGTTGTTATAATTATCAATAGGTTTAGTGGATAGGTTAAAGGGGTTGTAGGAATTTATAGGATTAATAGTTAAGAAATTGTTAGTGTTTAAGTGAATTTAGTAATAAATAAATAAGTGATAAATAATAATTTAAAAGTTCGGTTACATTAAATGGTTTTTAAATAAGACAATGACAAAATGTAGAAATTACTGTGGTTCTTGTGAGGAGATGTGATCTATGAAGGTCATAACACTGAGAGGCTCTTAGGGAACTCTAGCAATGTTACTAGCATATAATGCTGGAGAGTTAGGAAGATGGATCAGGGGTAAAACTCCTAACCAAACAAATGTGGTGACTCAAGTTCAAACCCCAGAACTCACTTAAAAGGCCAGACTCACTAGTATGCATCTTAAATCTCAGCACTCTTCCAGTGAGATTGGAGACAGAGAGAGAATAGCCTGGAAGACTGAGGAGCCAGTTAGCCTGGAATATGCAGTGCAGTAGCAAAAACAAATGGAACACCTGCCTGAACAAGAGGGAAGGTGAGAGCAGACTTCCAAAAATTGCCTTCTGATCTGCACACATCCAACATAACACATACACGCCTACACACACACAGACACACTCACCCCACACATGAAATAATGTTGGCTTATATGAAAAGGGATAGGCAGTGGATATAAAAATAAATGAGTGCGTATACCTTTATGCTCACTTTATTTATGGTGGTGCATATCTTAAACCCCAGCACTCAGGAGGCAGAAGCAGGTGGATCTCTGAGTTCCAGGCCAACCTGGCCTATAGCGCAAGTCCCAGAACAGACAGGGCTATCTCAGAAAAAAAAAAGGATTGGATTGGGGACATATCTAGAAAGTCATGTTTAGGAAGTGGGTTCAATACAGCAATTCTGGAATAGGTAGCTATGAATTCCATGAGGGCAAGCATTGTTGTGTTTATTACTGTATTCTTCAGTATCTGAAATATTGTTGACTGGCTAGCGGTAGATTCTCAATAAAATGCTTTTGATATAGATGGTAAATGAAAGGGGACTAGAGTGATTCTCAGGCATCTTAGTCACTGTACTGTTGCGGTGAGGAGAGACCATATCCAAAAAAAAAAAACTTATAAAGGAAAATATTTAGTTGGAGGCTTGCTTACACTTTCAGAGAGTTAGCACATGGTCATCATGGCAGGGGTCATGGTGGCAGGCAGGCATGGTGAAGTGGCTAAGAGCTTCTATACTCCTGATTTGCCAAAGGCAGTATGCAAAAGAGCATACTAGTCCTGGTGTGGGCTCTTGAGACCTCAAAGCCTACCCCCTCCCCCAGCTACAACTCCTTTAACAAGAGCACATCTCCTCCAGCGAGGCCACACTTCCCAAACAATTCCAATAACTGGGGAGCAAACATATGAGCCTATATGTGCCATTCTCATTCAGACACCTCATCAGGTTTTCAAATTAAGCAATTAGATGGATAAAGGTGCCATATAGCCAGATGTAAAAGACTAGAGAATGAATTTTAGAGCAATCAAGAGGATGTCCAGGTTGAAATTCTGAGAAACAATCAAGTATAAATATTAAGTGTGTGGTTGGACATTTGGTCACCATTTCATTAACATGTGATGTCGTCTTCCATTATGATCATCTGCTCAGATGGGTGGGTACTCACAAGGCTGAGCAAGATAAGCTTCCTGGTACCCCTACCCTGGTATGTTTTGGGTGTTCCTGGCTGACCTATCCCAGATTTTTCTTCTTGGTCTTTAAGACAACAAGAAGTACCCTGTATCTCTATACCCAAGTGTCTCTAATTCATAACGTCCACTTTTCAGACTAATTCTGGGGTTCAGGTTTTTTTCTGCCTCTGTTATTCTGCTTAGACTATAACTTACTTGACATAATTTAGAGCAGGGTGGTGGTGGAGCACACTTTCAATCCTAACACTCGGGAGGCAGAGGCAGGCAGATCTCTGAGAGTTCAGGGCCAGCCTGGTCTACAAATCGAGTCCAGGACAGCCAGAGCTGTTACCCAGAGAAACCCTGTCTCAAAAAACAAAACAAACAAAAAAAACAATGGCTAAAAGGATCTTGCTATGTAGTCCATGTTGGCCTTAAATTTGCCATCCTTCTGCCTTTACTTTCTAGGTGCCTAGATTAAAAAGGTGCATCACCATGACCAGACCTTTGATTTTTTTTTTATTGTTGTTCATCTTTTCCTCCCACATGACTGCATGTTCTCCATTTGTTGTCTCTTAGGTGCTGAACTCAAACTCAGGGTTTAGCATACTCCAGGAAAATACTCTCCTATTAAACTACAGCTTTTTGCCGAAACTTTTAGTCTGTTTTTATCATCTGTTTTTGTCTTACAAATTGTAAAGCTCAGGAAAAATGCATGGGCTAAAGGATGTTTATCAATCACACAAAAATCATTGAGCTTTGATATTAAACATGCATACAGTCCTCTACATTTTAAAGTTGACATCGATAATACTAATGATATAAGGCCAGGTATGGTGGTATATGCCTTTAATCCCAGCCCTCAAGAGGCAAAGGCAGGAGGAGCTCTGTGAGTTCAAAGCCAGTCTGGTCTACATAGTGAGATCTAGGACAGCCATGGCTATGTAGAGAGACCCTGTCTCAAGAAATAATTAATGATATAATTTTTCTTCCCCTAAAAGATAGAAATGTTCCATATCTTTTTTTTTAGATTTATTTTATTTATTCTATGCATATGTGTGCTCTATCTGCATGTACACCTGCATTCCAGAAGAGGGCACCAGATCACATTGTGGATGGTTGTGAGCCACCATGTGGTTGCTGGGAATTGAACTCAGGACCTTTGGAAGAGCACTAGGCAGTGCTCTTAACCGCTGAGCCATCTCTCCAGCCCCGAAATGTTCCATATCTTGATAGAGAAGTGAATGAGTATATTTCCTAAAACTCATTGAACCTAAGATTCTTGTATTTTGATTATATATAATTTACAATTCAATTTTAAGACAGATTTATGAAAATAAAACAGTGTTCTACTTCCAAGCCTCAGAGTCCCCTCAAAAGAACATTGTTGTTAATATCTAGTTACATACATTTAGAAACATGTTCTATGTGTATGCAAGTGCATATGTGGTTTTTGTTCCAGTGGGGATCATTTTATAGTGTATATTATATACTGTCATACAACTTGATATATATATATATATATATATGTTGAAGCATATATATCAGATATATATATATATATATATATATATAGTTGAAGCCCTGCCTCAAAACAAAACAAAACAAAAAATGGAAGCAAGTAATTGAGTACAAATGAAATCAGAGCAGAACAGTAAATTGTGTGCCTTGAGGATTCTACTGTTGCCCTCTTCTCACTCCCACCTTTAATTCCTCCTGTCCCAGAGGCAGACATTTCGTTTCATTTATTTAGTATCCTTCCAGCATTTCCTTATGTGAGAGTCTACAAGTTACATGCACATGCTTGCATGCATGTGTGTGTGTGCCTGTGTATGTGTGTGAGTGTGTGTGTGTTTATGTGTGTGTGTGTGTTTTGCTGGGAATTGAACCCAAGGCCTCAAACATGCTAAGCAAGTCCTATACCATTGAGTTGTTATACCCCAGTATTCATATTCTCTCTCTCTCTCTCTCTTCCCAGTATCATATAGCACAGGCTAGCATGACTGAATTTATGATCCACCTGCCTCCACCTCCCAGTTGATGAGATTAGAATCATGGGCTGCCCATGCCTGGTTTATATGGTGCTGAGATCCCACCTAAGCTTGGTGTGTGCTAGGTGTGGTTAGTTTTAGTTGTCAGGTTGACAAAAATCTAGATTCCATTCTAGAGTTTTAATTAAGAACTCTGTAGATCAGGTGGTCCTGTGGGAATGTCTATGGGAAATTATCTTGATTATGTTAATTTAGGTGATAAGAACCCACCTCTGGGGTTCATACCATTCCCCAGATAGAGGATCCTGAAAGGTGTTAAGAGTGAAGGACATGAGATGATCAAAAGAATGAACGAATTACTTCATCCCTCTCAGCCCTTGACAGTGGGTGAAAGGTGACCAGTAATCTCAAACTCCTCCTGGTGTGATTCCCTTACACGATGAACGAGAACTTGGAATTGTGAGCTAGAAGAACCCTTTCCCCTCTAATTAACATTATACAGATGTGCTATCACAGCAACAGAAGTAAAACTAAGACACAGGCAAGCACTCTATGAATTGAGCTGTATCTGAAGTCCATTCTTTTAGTTTTTGATTTGCAGTTGATTGACTTTACATATGGAAAACCTCACAGACACAGAGGCCAACTATATGTATAGGGGTATATGTCTAGCCACATGTTTGTATGTATGTGTGGTTACATATATGCATGTGTGTATATGTACAACATTTTAAGAGTGTTTTGAGAGTAGGTTGTAGATATTATGTCTTGTTATTCCTAAGTATTTTGTAATGTATTTCCTAAGAACAAAAAATTCTTTTAAATAATATCATTTCAATGATAAAAGTCAGAAAGTGATAGATACAATGTGATTATCCCATATACAATCTAGACATTTTACCATTATTTATCCGTTCATTCATTTTTAGCTCTTTAGAGTTATTTTATTTTATGTGTTTTGCCTACATATATGTATGTGTGTCACATGCATGCCTGGTGCCCAAGGAGTTCAGACAAAGGTGTTGGATCCCCTGGAACTAAATTCACAGACAGTTGTAAGTGGCCTTGTGGGTGCTGGGAACTGAGTGGGTCCTATGCAAGCAAAAGCAACAACTGCTCTTAACCGCGGAGCCATCTCTCCAGCCCAATATTTATTTATTTTAGTATGTATGTGGCATATTTGTATGTGTAGGAGTGTGCTTACATGTAGGGGAAGTGTGTTCCTTAGTCATCTTCCACCTTATTTCTTGAGAGTCTCTCACTGGACCTGGAACTCACTATTTTTGACAAGACTGGATAGCCAGCAAGCTCCAGCATCTCCTTTCTCTGCCCACAAAGGGCAGGGTTATAAGCCTCCTGGGAGACGGGAGTCCAGATGCACAGAAGATAGTTTATCTGGGGGTAGGTGGGTGGCTCGGCAGGTAAAATTGCTTGTGGCACAAGCTTCATGGACTAAAATGGAACCTCAGCACCCACATTAAAATCAAGGTGTGGGGACCTCATCTGTAACCCCAGCAGTCTTATGGTGAGATGGCAGGTGCACACAAAAGAATCAGCCAAAAGCTCCTGGGCCAACTAGCCTGGAGTGTACTATGCAATAGTAGGAAAGAGACTCCGCCTCATTATGGAAGGGAGATTTATCTTCTGAACACACACACACACACACACACACACACACAACACATACACAGAGAAGGTCAGATAAGTTGAAATTGCAAAAAATTATTTTTTAAAAGAAAGCACTTTATTCACCAAGCCATCTTCCTAGCCCCTTCTCATTATTTTTTGCCTTTTTTTTTTTTGTAAGTTTGAGTCCAGGATTATACATTACGTTTAGTCATTGTGTGTCTTTAGTCCACTTTAGTCTGAAACAGCTCCTCAGCCTTACTTTGGTTATATGAAACCAAGTTTCTAAAGACTGTAAGCCATTGTTTTACAAGATGGCTTTGTGTTTGCCAAATGTTTCCTCATAGTTATAGTTAAACTAGGTGTTTGGGCTAGTAGTATATCAGTTATCCATTGTCCTATCACAAGTTATGCAAATTTAACATCTTAAAAGATTTACTGTTTTGTTAGTTTTGTGGGTCTGGGACCTAAGTTTGCTTTGCTAGGTGCCTCTGCCTCAAATTATAACAAGGCTGCAATCAAGGCATCACCTTGGCAATTTTCTTACATAGTTATAGACAAACTTTAGTTTCTAGAAGCTTATTGGAATGAGGCCCCAAGTTCCTTGCTGCCTGTTAGCTGGAGATCTGCCTTAGTTTCTTGTTATGTGGACTGTCCGTGAAGCAGCTCCATTGTGACAGCTAGCCTGCCTCACAACAAGGAAAGGAGAGAGCCAGAGAGGGAGAATATGATGGATGCCACATCTTTATGTAAACCCCGATTTGAAAGTGGCATGTGTTGCTTTAACTTTATTTAGGCCATTAAAAATGAAGTCAGGAGAGAGATTTTTCAGCCCACTTACAGTCATTTTCTGTACTGTAAGGAGTAACTTCCCTTCTCTCTTGTCTATTTATGTATAGCTGTGTGTCTGTTCAGTAAGATTATTATTCCATTACTGCTGTTTTGTATTGTGATCTCAAATTGCTCTAGATTTGTTTTGGTTTTGGAGTTTTGTTTTTGTTGTTGTTGCTGCTGCTGCTGCTGCTGCTGTTTGTTTTGTCTTTTGAGACAGGGTTTCTCTGTATGTAGCCATTGCTGTCCTGGAACTCACTCTGTAGACCAGGCTGGCCTTGAACTCAGATCCGCCTGCCTCTGCCTCCCGAGTGCTGGAACTAAAGTCGTGTGCCACCACCACCCAGCATAATTGCCCAAGATTATGCCCATAAGAACCTCTTGAAACTGGTCCCTGTGTCCCTTTCCCATTCCATCCTCATTTTTTTTCTTGAGCCATTTTTTATATTCAGATATGAGAAGATATTGCAGACTTGTGCTAGGCCTGCTGCAGTCCTGAGATAGACTGTCTACAGATTGTCTTACCTGAATGTTCTTGCTTTAAAAAAAAAAAAAGTGAGGGAATAGCACTTAGGACCCAAGATCTAGGAGCTGTGTGGCCACTCATGGTGGCCATCACTGTTTCTAGACTTTTCAGGAGACAAAGCCAGGAAACACAGAAACAGGATTGTACCTCCATCTGTCCACACACACTCTTGGGACCATGGCATCATATTGATGCCTGCAATTCAGATTCTTCTTGCCATTCTTGCCACACCCATACCAATGAGAAAAATCATCCTCTAGCATACAAGTTTGCTTATAATTGATTGCCTTTAAATGGAGGGCATACGTGCACAGTCCTATGTTGAAAGATTACTTCTAGTAATTTATGATTCATTTGAAGTGAGTTAAGCTTATCTGTTTGGTTGATATGCAGTTTTAGAATTTTTCCACATCCTTATTAATCTTATTAATTTGTTGTTTTGTTGTTATTGCAGCTGCTGTTTTAGTTTTTGGTTTTAGGTTTTGTGGGGGTTTTTATGTTTCTTTAAAAATTTTTATTTTTATTTTATGTGAATGGATGTTCTGTCTACATATTTGTCTGTACATCATTTGTATGTTGGTGCCATGTGGGTGCTGGGAACTGAACCCAGGTCCTCCAGAGGAGCAGCCAGTGCTCTTAACCCCTAAGCCATCTCTCCAGCCCCCTTGTCTTTTGTTTTTGTTAAACATAGTCTCTCGTGACCTAGAACGTCCTGGTTCATATTAAAGATGACTTTGATTCTCCTGCCTCGGTCTGAGTCCTGGGATCACAGACATTTGCTGCCACACTGGGCGTTATGTGGCTCTGGGGTTAGAAACTGGGGCTTCCTGTGTGCTAGACAAGCCCTCGACCAACTGGACCACACCCACAGCCCTGAGTTGTACTTTTTGAATATGTAAAATATTAATGAGTTAAAGTCCAAGCATGGAAATAAGAATACAGAGGCTGGAGAGATGTCTCAGCAGTTAAGAGCACTGGCTGCTCTGCCAGAGAACAGCAGTTCAATTCTCAGCACCCACATAGTGCTCACAAGGGTCCCAGGGCATCTGATGCCCTCTTCTGGCCTCCATGGACACTGCACACATGTGCACAGACACACATTCAGGCAAATACTTAAAAATAAAAATAAACCCTTTAAAAAAAAAGAGTCCTTAGGAAATTGTATCTCCTTCCTTTCCCTTCTACCTCATATGCACAACTTGCTGTAGATGACTCCAATCATTTCTGATTTACCTTCCTGTATTTCTCTTTTTAAAAAAACACCCATATATGTTTACTTTTTTTTTTTCTTCCTCTGGTTGAACAAAGATAGCAGTCTTGGCTTTGAAGTAATAAAAAAAGAAAAAGACTTGCTGCAGTTGAATTAACATCAACCTCCTAAAAACAGTTCAGAGATATGTTAGCCCTGAGGACCTATATAAAGCACTAACTGTGTGATAGCCCTTCATTGCATACACTGCTTTGCAGATAACAGATGGGCCAAGTGATAACGACCAGTTACATGGTTTCTTGCACCATCTGTCAGTGATTGGTCACTGTGCATGTCAATTAATTTGTGCACAGGCAACAGAGCATCTAACTGGTGCCTCTTTGTCTCCTGATGACAAATGCATATAGTATTAAATTATTGGAGTATTTTATGTATTTTTATGTGTCTATGTGCGTACTTAAATGTATGTCTGTGCACTACATGTATACAGTGTCCACAGTGGCCAGAAAATGGTGCTGGACCCCCTGGGACTGGAGTTACCTACCATGTGGGTGATAGAAATCAAACCTTTGTTTTCTGGAAAAGTAACCAATGCTCTTAAGCATGGAGCAATCGCTCCAGCCCCAGGACCCTGCATGGCATTTTTACAATATTGTATGATGGGAGTTAGTCAATAAAGAAAAGTGATGACGCTGTCAGTGAAATTGGAGCTGAATGGGAATGGAGTTCCATAGAAAGGAACTGGCTGTGGGAATGTTGCCATGCTGGCGTGGAGTGTCTCTAGACACAACGCTGGGAACATTATTGTGATGTCAGCCGGTGCTGGGGCATTACTGTTCCATATGCAGAAGACACATGGGATAAGTAATTGACCAGTCATGGGTATGTTTTAAAATCTCAGGGTGGAGAGATGGCTCTCTGGCTAAGAGCTTGCTAGGCAAGTGTGAGTTCAGATCCAGCACTTAGGTAACTGGTGTGGACAGTTAAGTGGTTGCAGTTCCAGTGCTGGGGATAAAGTCATGTAGGAGACTCACTGGGACTTACCTGCATATCTGTAGGTTTTGTGTGAAAGCCTACCTCAAATCAGTATGACAAAGAGCAAGATGCCTGCCTGACATTCTCTGGCTTCCAAGAGTATGTGCTTGCTCAGATGTGCATGAGTGCACACACATGTACACACACACACACACACACACACACACACACACACACACACACAACCAAAGCTGAGTAAAGCTGAACGTATAAATGTAAATGAGGGAACCAGCTGTGACAGGAAGAATGAAGCTACTCCCAGGGAAGTCCTACCAGCCAGAAACCTTCACATTAAAGTCCATCTCTGGACTCTCAGAGAGAGCTCACAACATTGAAAGCTAAGTGGATAAATGTTGGAAGTTAATCCAAATGCAGAAGAATATGGCAGTTTGCCTTTAAAAAGATTATCATTCTTGCCTGGCGGTGGTGGCGCATGCCTTTAATCCCAGCACTTGGGAGGCAGAGGGAGGTGGATCTCTGTGAGTTCAAGGCCAGACTGGTCTACAAAGCGAGTCCAGGACAGCCAGAGCTGTTACACAGAGAAACCCTGTCTTGAAAAAACAAAAAAAAGATTATCATTCTTTATTACAAATAGCTTTCTAATTTTCAATAATCCTAATTTTAAAATATTGTACCATATTAAATAAATATTCATTTTACTGTTTTTTATTTCCATATAAATTTATAACCAACAATAAGAGTTTTTACTATTTTAACAAAGAATGTTGCAAGGTCACAGAATAAACATACATTTTCCACTGGTTATTAAGGTTAATTACTACAGTTTCAGCTAACACAGATATATTTAAAGTCCTGTGTTGTTGTGTAAAGTGAGGACAGCCAGTATGTATTGTTGTGTACTTTGCCTTTAAAATTCACTGCTTTATTGAAGCATAACATATGTACAGTAAAAGTTAACCTCTTGAAATTGTACAGCTCACTGAGCTGTGTAATTTTATACATCTGTGTAACCACTGCCTCAATAAACACACAGTGCGTCTCTGCACCCTTCAGAAGTCCCCTCCCAGCCCTCTGCAGTCAATTGTCCTCATCCCCAGCTCCTGGCAATGACTGGCAGGCCACCAGAAATCACTTCTGCCTCTTCTGGGATTTCCTCTAAATGGAATTTCATAACACCTGCTTCTTTTTTGTGCAACATCCTCTGCTCAGTGATTTTGAAATTCATCTGTGGTGTTGTGTGTGTGTATCAGCAGCTCGCTTCTTTACATTCCTGTTCACTATTTCATCGTGTGGAAATACAGCAGCTTGTGTATCCATTCCACTGCTAATAACATGTGAGTTCTTCCACTTTGGTGTTATTGTGCATTAAGGTAATATTGACACTTATGTCCAGATATCCATACATATATATCATACATACAATATATATATCATATTTTTCTGATAAATACTCAAAAGCAGGATTTAAGCTGAGCATGGTGGCACATGCTGGTAATATCAGCCCTTGGGAGGGGATGACAGGAGGATCAGGGTTTGAAACTTATTTCTCAGTTACA
Source organism: Lophiomys imhausi (assembly GCA_907164525.1). NCBI lineage: Eukaryota > Metazoa > Chordata > Mammalia > Rodentia > Muridae > Lophiomys > Lophiomys imhausi. The sequence goes on from CAJQZJ010000565.1 coordinate 539,709, forward strand.
TAACAAGTTCCATCCAGGCCTGCCTGTGATACCCAATTCTCTCTCAAAAATAACAGCAACAATGGCAAAAACAGGATTTCCTGCTGACATGAGAAATATGCATTTAACTTTATAAGAAATTAAAATTATTTTCAAAACCGTGGAATCACTTTACATTCCTACTGAAAGTGTACAAAGTATTCTGTTTTGTGTTGTCACCAGCCTGTCCGGTCCCCAAACTTTTGCATTTTATCCATCCTAATAAATATGTAGTACTTTTTCATTGTGTTTTCAATTCACGTTTCCCTATTGTCTAAAGACACCAAGTGTGTTTCCTGTTATATTTTCTTGAGTTATCAGCTCAGATATTTCACCGCCCTTTATCTTAGTTGACCGTCTTGTTAAAAGTGAATCAGGAAAGCTTTTCAAGTGTATCTTGTGCATACCATCATTTCCTCACACCTGTCTTGTGGATATCTTGTCCCAGATTTGTATTTTATTCCCTCAGTAGAACTCAGAAGAGAAGCTGTAACTTTGGTAAAGCCCCAACCTATTCAAATGTTCATTTATGAATGAAATGAGAGGTGGGACTCAAACCCAGGGCCTCGTTCATGACAGAAAAGAGCATACACACACACACACACACACACACACTGTGTACAAGTGTAACCCCAGAGCTTCACTCCAGCCCCCTTGGTTTGCATTGTTTATGTCCTACTTAAGTTTGTGTGTACTGAAAACATGTTTTTTTTCCTCATCTATATCTTCTTCTAGGAGTTTTATACTTTTTTTTGTTCATAATATGGTCTCTGAGCACTTATGAATTGATGCTTATGTTAAGTATGGAATAAGAATAAAAGTTAATTTTTCTGAAGAAAAAGAAAAAAAAACAAAATACCCACACAACCAAAGGAAGAAGGAAGGAAGGAAGGGAGAGAAAGAAAGAAAGAGAGAAGGAGAGAAAGAGAGAAAAAGAAAAAGCCAGGCTGTGGTGGCGCATGCCTTTAGTCCCAGCACTTAAGAAGCAGAGGTAGGCGGATCTCTGAGTTCAAGGCCAACCTGGTTTACATAGCAAGTTCCAAGACAGCCAAGGTTACTCAGAGAAATCGAACTCTACACTAAAAAAAAAAAAAATAGAATATGATTTTTGGAGGGTGGGTGGGGACAGGAGACAAATATGGGAGGAGTTAGAGGGAGGAGTGGAGGTGAAAATGATAAAAAGACATCATATGCGTTTATAAAATTCTAAAAGAATAAAAAATATACATTTTAAAAGAAGTATAATTAATGTTTTTACAAACCTTGGGTCTTAGCTTGCTTTTTGTTGTGATAAAACCCTGTTCAAAACCAACTTGGAGAGGGAAAGGTTTATTCCAGCTTGTAGGTTACAGTTCATCATTGAGGGAGACCACGGCAGAGCGGAAGCAGAAGCCTTAGCAGGGTGCTGTTGATTGGCTTGCTCTTAATGTCTTCCTCAGCTTGCTTCTTATAAACCCAGGGCCTGCCCAGGGGTGGTACTGCCTATAGTGAGCTGGCCCTCCAACATCAGTCATTAATAAAGAAAGCGCCCCCAAAGATTACCTATAGGCTAGCTTGATGGGAGCCTGTTCCCAATTAAAGTTCCCTGTTCTCAGATGACTATAGGTTTGTGACAGTTAACAAAAATTAACCAGCACACCTTGGAACTTGGACCCTTAGTTATTCTTGTGGCATTTGTGGTAGATGTGGTAAATTGAGTGATAATGGTCCCAATAGGCTCTTTTATTTGAATGTCTGGTCCTCAGATAGTGGGACTGTTTGAAAAGGATTCGGAGATGTGGCCTTTCAGAGCAGATGTGTTGTTACTGGTGGTGGGGCTTCGAGGTCTCAAAAATCCCAGGCCAGGTCTCTCTCTGCCTGTGGATCAGGATGCAAAGCTCTCAGCAAGTGCTCCGGTGCCACACCTATCTGCCCCCACCGTAATGAAAATGGGCTAACCCTCTCAAACTTTAGGCAAGCCCCCAATTAAATGCTTTCTTTCATAAGAGCTGCCTTGGACATGGTGACTCCTCACAGCGATAGAACAGTGACTAAGACAGTAGGTTTCTTAGGATTTCTAAACACCCAAACACATTCTCTACAAACAAATAGATGTTTTTTATTTCTTCCTTTTTTCTGCTACCCTTTTCTTTTTCATGTCCTATTGCATTAACTAAGAATTCTAGGACAGAATTAAATAGAAATGGTATGAGTATGCTTCCTTCCTTTGTTTCTGATCTTTTCTAAGAGAAAGCATTTGGTTTTTATCCATTAAAGTTCCATAGATACCTTGTGGCTGATTTGAGAGGTATCATTGTTTGGTTTGTTGAGAGTTTTTTTGTAATGAACAGATAAGTATTAACTTCTGACAAATGTTTTTCTACATTTGTTAGATGCTCATTATCACTTGTATATTTTACTTTGCTGATATGATAAATTATACAATGGGTGGGTACTGTGGCCCTCCTGTAAGTGCAACTTCACAAAGTGGACACAGAAGATCCTCGGAGTAAACTGGCTAGCAAGACCATAGTCATATCAGTGAACTTGGGGTTCGACTGAGATCCTGCCTCAATGAATAAGATAAAAGGCCAACTAAGGACAATTCCACATCACCCCTGGACCTACACGTGCACATGCACACACACATGCACATACACAAAACATATATACACACTTGCACATCACACACGCATGAAAACATAGAAAAATATATATAATTTAAAACATTTTTGATGGGTGCTGGAGAGCTGGTTAGGTAGTTAAGGGCATTTGTTGCTCTTGTAGAGTACCTGAACTCAGCTCCCAGAACCCACATGGTGGATCACACCCATCTGTAACTCCAGGCCCATGGAGGCTGATGCCTTCCTCCGGCCTCTGTAGGCACCAGGAAAGCATACATGCAGGTAAAATACTCATGTACATAAAATAAAAATAAATCGGGCTGGAGAGATGGCTCAGAGGTTAAGAGCACTGGCTGTTCTTCCAAAGGTCCTGAGTTCAATTCCCAGCAACCACATGGTGGCTCACAACCATCTACATTGAAATCTGGTGCCCGGGCATATATGTAGAGCAAATACTGTATACATAATAAATAAATAAATGTTTAAAAAAAATAAAATAAAATAAAAAAATAAAAATAAATCTTTTATTTAATTTGAACATTTTCCAAACATTTATCTATCAGGAACTCATGTCTAGCATATCTAAAGACCTCTAAAAATTCAAGATTTATAACAATTTCTAAAATTCAGTTGGAAATAGAGGTGGATATGATGAAAGTGCCTTGTATGTGCATGGAAACTCAATAAAACCCTTTATCTTGTCCTTTCAATAAAAAATAAAACCAAGTTAGAAAATGGTCAAAAAACAAACTCTGTGAAGAAAGCACACAGATGAAAAACCAGATACTCAGTGTCACTAGCCTAGTGTAGATATGCAAATTAAAACTACAATGAGAATCCACAGGGCTATTTAAAACTTGGTGGACAATTTCAAATGCCAATGAAAATGTGGAGAAACCATATCCATCAAACACTGTTGGTGGGCATGCATAATGGTACAACTCTCTGGAAAAGTCTGGTGGTTTCTATAAAATTAAACATGTGTGTGTGTGTGTGTCTGTGTGTGTATGTCTGTATATGTGTCTGTGTGTGTGT
>CAJQZJ010000565.1:543374-589780 GCA_907164525.1 Lophiomys imhausi
GTGTGTGTGTGTGTGTGTGTGTGTGTGTGTGTGTGTGTGTGTGTGTACAATCTATAGATTTTCATCCTTTTAACCAGGACTTTTGCAGAATAGTTTTTAATTTGAACGAAGTCCAATTTATGATGTGTTTCTCTTATGAATCTCTTTTCCTATAGATTACGTTTTTGCTGAGAACTGCTCAAATGTCTCAAGTCCTAAAGAGTTTTCTTCTACTGTTCTTTCTAAAAGTTTCATCATCTTAATGACTTTCTAAATTTCATTGCCGTCCATTGTAATGAGTCTCTTTTTATCTCTGATTTTGATAATTTGAGTGATCTCTCTTTCTTTTGGTTAGTTTGGCTAAGGATTTGTTTATCTTGTTTATCTTTTCAAAGAACCAACTCTGTGTTTTATTAATTCTTTCTGTTTTATCCATTTAGTTTTTATCATTTCTGCCCTGATTATTAATTATTTATTTTTGTCTAGTAATTCAGGTTTTAGTTGTTCTTGTTTTTCCAAGGCCCTAAGATATACCATTAAATTACTTATGTGAGGGTTCTCTGATATTTTTTAAAAGATCATTTTTTAATTGTTATTTTAATTATGTATGTGTGCTTCTGCATGTGGGTATGTGCACATGAACACACATACCTGCAGAGGTCTGACACTTCAGATCCCCTGGAGCTTGGGTTAAAGCTGCCTAACATGGGGGCTGAGAACCAAACTCAGGTCCCCCCAAAAGAACAGCAGTTGTTCTTAACTTCTGAGCCATCTCTCCAGCCCCTCTTTAATTTTTTTGAATGCAGGCACTTATACTATAAACTTCCTTCTTAGGACTGCTTTCATTTTATTCCATAGGTTTTGATATGTTGTGTTGTGTTTTCTTTTCATTCAATTTTAGGATTGTTTATTTGCTTTGTTTGTTTGTTTGTTTCTTTGTGACAGTATCTAATATAGTTCAGGCTAATTCTAGGAAATGTGTCTTTCCTGCCTTCTTCAATACTCATTTGTCATTCAGTAGGGAATTGTTTGATCTCTATGAGTCTGTGCATGTTCTATGGTTCCACTTGTTACTGATTGGGGGGGTAGGTTTTTAATTCTTTTATTTTTGTTATTAATGTGTATGCACAAATGCCTGTGGATGCCAGAAGAACTAGTTGGATTCCCTAACGCTTGGGTAGCAGGTGGTTATGAGCCCCCTAGTGTGGGTGCCAGGAATCAAACTCAGGTCCTCTGCAAGGGTAACAGATGCTCTAAATTGGTGAGCCATCTCTCCAATCCCTTGATTTCTAGTTTCATCCTTTGTAGTCAGATAGAATACAAGAACGTATTTCAAATTTCCTGTATTTATTCAAATCTGCTTTATATCCTAGTATATGATCCACTTCAGAGCAAATTCCATGGGCACTTGAAAAGAAGGTTTATTATGCAGTGTTTGGGTGGAACGTTCTGTGGATGGCTGTGTGAGGCCCATCTAATTGATCTAATGTCATCTAACTCAGATGCTTCTCTGTTTTTGTCAGGGTGACCTGTCTGTTGGTGAGAGTGGAGTGTTTTTTGTTTTTTGTTTTTTTAAGATTTATTTTATTTATTTTATGCATATGTGTGCTCTATCTGCATGTACACCTGCATTCCAGAAGAGGGCACCAGATCACATTGTGGATGGTTGTGAGCCACCATGTGGTTGCTGGGAATTGAACTCAGGACCTTTGGAAGAGCACTAGGCAGTGCTCTTAACCGCTGAGCCATCTCTCCAGCCCCGAGAGTGGAGTGTTAAAGTCACCCACTATTGTGTTGGGGTTAATCTGTGACTTTATATTTAGTAGTATTTGTTGTATGAAATTGGGTACATTTGTATTTAATGTGTATGTCTAAAAATGTAATGTCCTTCTTATTGGTTGTTTCCTTGGCCTGTGTGAACTGAGTTTTATTCCTCCTGACTAGCTTTGGTTTGAAATCTATTTTATCAGATGTAAGAACAGCAACATCTGCTAATTTCTTAGTGCTATTTTCTTGGAACGTCTTTTTCCATTCTTTCGACCTATGATAGTATCTGTCTTTGGTGATGAGATGTGTTTCTCAGAAGCAACAGATGAATCTTGCTTGTTAATCCAATCTCTTGGCCAGTTCCTTTCCATTGGCCAATTGAGACTCCTAATAGTGAAACTTACTGAAAGTTCTGTACCAACTCCTGGCTGTTGTTGTTTTTGTTTTTTGTTTGTTTTTTTTTTTTTTTTTGGTTTTTTTCCTGATTTTTATAATGTTTGGTGTTTTCCATTCTTCCGTTGCTTAACTACTGGTCTAGAGTGTTTTATTCCTTCCTGTAGCTTCGTGATGTGTTTAGCTTTCCGTTAGTTTAAAGGGTTCCTTCAAGTACCTTCTGTAGAACTGTCTTAATGGTCAAGAATTTCTTTAGCTTTTTTTTATAATATAAATTTTTTTCTTTCTCTTTAAATTATGACCAATAGTTTTGCTTGGCATAATAGTCTGTTTTGGCTTTTGTTGATTTTCAGGACTTAAACACATTTCAAGACTTCCTAGCTTTTCAAGTTTCTGTTGAGAAATCTGCTGTTATTTTTTGGGCCTGTCTTTTGTATGACTTGATGTTTCTCTCTCACAGTTTCCCATGTGTTTTCCTTGCTCTGTATATTTAGTATTATAACTATAATGTAATGTAGGGATTTCTTTTATATCTTGTCTCTTTCATGTTTTAAATGCCCCCTGCACCAGAATGGTCATCGTTTCCCCTGAATTTGGAAAATGTTTCTGCTACTATTTTATTAAAAATATTTCTCCATGCCTTTAGCATGAAACTCTTCTTTCTTTGCCTATAATTCATGGATTTGGCCTTTTTATTCTATCCTATAGCTCAATACCCCACTTGTACTTCCTATCATTTTTTTCTGATAGGAAAAATGAGACAGGGTTTGACACAGGGTTTCTCTGTGTACCCCTGGCTGTCCTAGACTCACGCTGTAGACCAGGCTGGCCTTGAACTCACAGAGATCCACCTGCCTCTGCCTCCCAAGTGCTGGGATTAAAGGTGTGCGCCAGCATGCCCGGCTTATCATTCTATCTTTGTCAGTGTCTGAATGTCCAGTTCTTGTACTTGTCTACAAGCCCTCACATTCTACCTGCCTTTTATCCTTTCTGTTGGTGGGGCTGTCCATGGAGTTTTTTGACTTACTGAATTTTTCATTTCCGGTATCTCGGTTTGGTTTTTATTCAATATTTATCTTTATTAAATTTTAGTTTCATGCCCTGTAATAACTTCCTTATTTCATTCAGCTGTTCATTTGCATTCTCTTGAATTCTTGTAGGGGTTTATTTTTGTTCTCTTTGTGCACACTTACAATCATCCCTTTGAATTCTTTGTCTGAGATTCCATTTACTTCACTACAATTGGAAGTCATTACAGCGGGGTTAGTACCATTTGGAGAGATTATGTTGCCTTGGTCTTTCATGTTTCTTGTATTTCTGAATTGGGACTTAACATTACTGCCTTTTTTAGATTTATTTTATGTATTTTTATGTATATGAGTGCTCTATTTGTGTGGATGCCTACATAACAGAAGAGGGCATCAAATCTCATTATACATAGTTGGAAGCCAACATGTGGTTGCTGGGAATTGAACCTAGGTCTTCTGGAAGAGCAGTCAGTGCTCCTAATCACTAAGCTATCTCTGCAGCCCCCAAACATTACCATTCTTATTCTTTTACTGGGAAGTGTCTTCAATATTCAAGAGGGACTAGGTTGTGATGGGTTGAGGTGTCATTTTGTCAGTTAGAAATGGTGTTCAAGGCACCACTCTTGATCCTCAGTACTCTCCTAAGATAAAATACCATCTGCAAAAACAGTCACTCTCAAAGGACCCACCTACTATGGACATATGGCTAATAGTCAATTTTTTTAAATCACTTCTGAGTCAGCCATATGGCTCAGTGGGTAAAGGTGCCTGCTGCCAAGCCTGATAACCTGAGTTCAGTCCCTGGGACCCACATGGTGAAAGGAGAGAACAGACTCCTGCAAGTTGTCCTGTGAACTGGATTTGTACACTATGGTACACGCGCGAATGTACACATTAATAAGTGTTTTTAAAAACCCACCAGCTATTTCTTAAGGGCCAGTTATTTTAGGAAGTAAGGCAACAGAACTGTATTTATCCATGCAAAGGAAAAAGAGAGTAGGACTAGTGAGTAGTATTGAGTTGTTAGAGAAAAGGAGGGAAATTAAATAGATAAGAAAATAAAGGAAGCAGTGGGGGAAGGAGAGTGAAACAATTCTGGGTAAAGGTAGAATGGAAAGAGTAATGGTAAATACATGCAATCAGGTGACCTAAAATAGTCCTAGCCCTTCAGACAGACAGCGGTTTTTCAGCTTGTGGGTTGGGACCCCTTTGGGGACACATATCATATATCTTGTTGTAGAAAAAAATAGCTAATTAAATTATTTACCCAGTATTTATATTATCTTTAATTGGTCGGCAGTGTTAATCCTTAACCCTCCATTAAAAATAAATACACAGACACCAGGTGGATCTTAACAAGCCTAGGCCTGAGTTGTGCAATCCTAGCCCATCAAAGCTAGCTCATAATTCTATTATCCAAATATTACCCCGTATATACATATGTCCCTTTGGACTATTATTCTCCATGCTAAGTCAATGTTTCAGGCCACATGAAAGGATCTTCTTTAATCTACCCCACGGTGTGTCTTCCTTGTCTGCTCCTGGCTTCTCTCTGGCCTTCTTCTTCCCAAAATGCTCTGTGTCTATCTCTAAAAGCCCCCCCATCTTAGTCCCGCCTATCTCTGTCTTTGCCCAATCTCCAGGCCTTAGCATTTATTTATCCAATCAGAGTCAATTAAGTGACAGACAGCAAACAGGACCAATTAACATTTAAAAATCCTTATCATATGTTTACATTAGACTCATAACAGTAGCAAAATTACAGTTATGAAGTAGCAATGAAAAAAATTATGGTTGACAGTTTACACAACATGAGGAACTGTATTAAAGAGTCTCAGCATTAGGAAGGTTGAGAACCACTGCCTAAAGAGAATGAGACAGGCCAAGCATGGTGGTGCACACCTTTAATCCCAGCACTCTGGAGGCAGAGGCAGGCGGATCTCTGTGAGTTCAAGTCCAGCCTGCTCTACAGAGTCAGTCCAGGACAGCCAGGACTACACAAAGAAACCCTGTTAAGAAAAACCAAGAGAGAGGGGGGGAGGGAGGGAGGGAGGGAGGGAGGGAGAGAGAGAGAGAGAGAGAGAGAGAGAGAGAGAGAGAGAGAGAGAGAATGAGACAGAAGAGACCCCATAAGCAAGACCAGCCTATGATCTTTGGAACAGTTTATGAAAAGTAAAATTTAAAAAGAAGAAGAAGGTAAAATAGATACTGGGTGTGGTGGCACACACCTTTAATCCCAGCATTTGGGAGGCAGAAGCAGTCTGGGCTCTGTGAGTTCCAGGCCTGCGACAGCTGCGTAGTGAGACCCTGTCTCAAAAGAGAGACAGAAAGGGGGGGCAGCAAGAACAGAGCAAGAAGGAACTGGCTTACTAAATCAGCACTGGGTACTAAATAAAGGAGAGAGAAATACGAAGATACAGGACTAGATGGGGGCACAGAATATTAACACAACCTAGCCTCTTGCTAGATCCAGTCTCTAATCTCTCAGCATTCCTTCCCTGGCCCACATCTCTGGGCATTCCTTTCAGAAATCAGCACTCCATATTGGTCAGACTTCTAGGTGAGCTCAGGGTTCAGTTGAAAATGCTGTTCTTACCTCCAGACTACCCTCTGGGGGGGGGGGGACTGTGTGACAGATGCTTGTCTGGTTAGTAGATGACATATATTATAAATGTTACTTTGTTGGGTGTTTGGACTTACTGTCTTTCTTTAAGAAGGGGTGAAATTTGCTTTGAGAAGCAATTTTCTATTCAGATCGGGTTTGTGTTTATAAGGTTTCTTAGGATTGGTCTTTAGTAACTTTTGCTTTGAGCTGATTTAGTCCTACTACTACATTTTGACCTTTTTTTTTTTTTTTGATTGATCTGAGGGTTGAGAAAGAACTCTGTTCTACCTGGATGGAAGAGCATTCCAAGTCCCCCAAGATCTCCAAGAATTCTTCAGTTTATATCTCCATGGTGTGCACTCATGTTGAGCTCTAGTAGAGTATCAGTTTCTGCATGTTCAAAGACTCGAGGCAATCCTTATGTAGGTTTTATTTGGTAAGGATTTTCAAGACAGGGTTTCTCTGTGTAGCCCTGGATATCCTGGAACTCACTCTGTAGACCATGCTGTCCTTGAACTCACAGAGATCCTCCTGCCTCTGCCTTCTGAGTGCTGGGATTAAAGGCATGTGCCACCATATCCAGCCATTACAGTTTCGAATTGCCATGTGTGTGCTGGGATTTCAACCCTTGTCCTTTGGAAGAGAAGCCAGTGCTCTTAACCACTGAGCCATCTCTCCAGCCCTAACATTTATTTTTTTTTAATTTTTAAATTTTTATTTATTTTGAGACAGGGTCTCACTATGTAGCCTTGGCTGTCCTGGAACTCATTATGTAGACCAGGCTGGTCTACATAATGCAATCAAGTGACCTAAAATGAGTCCTAGAACTCATTTAGGTCATCATAGCGATCTGCGTGCCTCTGCCTCTTGAGTTTAGGATTAAAGGTGTGCATCTCCAACTTTATTTTAACTTTTGAGTTGTATATCATGTTATTCCTATAAGTGTGATTTCTGGGAGAAGAGGCAAATGTATGTGAGCCTTTGGTAGAAGTTATAACAGTTTTGTTCTATACAGGCCACACCATGTTACATCCCTACATTAAATTAACTGCCTGTTCGATACCATAGCCTCATCTACACAGTGTGTTGTCAAACTTTGTAAAGTTTCCTCAATCTGATTATAAAAAGACATCTCAAAATAGTTTTAATTAGTGTCTTTCATCATGTGCATTTGATTAGCTTTCATATGTTTAAGAGTCTATTTATATATTTAATTTTTTTTCTTGACAAATATGATGATACACACCTCTAATCCTAGCACTTAGATAGAGGCAAGAGGATCAGGAGTTCAAGGCGCACACACAAACACACACACACACACACACACACACACACACACAAACACACACCACATTGCATATGCGCGCACACACACACACAAATAAATTTTTGTAAAAAAAATTTAACTACATAATGTAAGATAGCAACTTTCATCCATTGAAAAGGGTGATGCATTCCTTTAATCCCAGATACATGAGACCTGTTTCAAAACAAGCAAGCAAAGACAGAGCCTTCGACTTATAAATTTTTTGATGTTATTTGATGTTCCATTATTTGATGTTCCAAAATATTTTTAGATTTATTGTGTCGTGTATGGCACGTGCTCATGAATGCAGGTGCTCATAGGGGCAGAGGTCATGGATCACCTGGAGTTCGCTGTAGATGGACATGGCCACTGTGTGGGTGCTGAGATCCCAGCTCTGGTCCTCTGGCTGGCCAGAGCATGCTCCTGACCTCTTAGCCATCTCTCCTGTCCCCACAATAATTATGAGATTTCTTCTTGTTCTGGGAGTAAACAAAATGAAGATACTACAAAATTTATTTAAATTTGCAGATTATCTTTTCAAATCAACGCATCTAAAACATTCAGGTAAACTTGAGGTAAATATTAAAGCTAAACCTTTCAGATTTTCTGCCAAATCCCTGAATCTCCCACCTGTGTAAATTGAGATACATTTTTGTTTGATAATAAGGTTTTCTATTTTCATTGTCATTCTCCTCAAATCATCTCTTCATCTGACCTTAGCATGGTGTTCAATTGAAAAATTATCAGCTGATATTTAGAATGTTATTAATGGGAATACACATGCACACATGCACACGCACACACACACACACACACACTCATACCCAGGTTTTGTTATTTTGGGTTTTGTTCTTGAAACAGGGTCTCACTCAGTAGTTCAAGCTGACCTGGAACTCACTGTAGCTCAGGCACCCTTGGATTCACTGCAGTCTTGCCATATACCCCCCAAGTGCTGGGACTACTTGGTGTGAGTCCCCAGACCTGGTCAGAAATATATTTTTTCTTGAGTGCAATAGCTTTAAAACTCCCTGAATGGAATATTCTGTTATAACTGACAATCTTGGAATAACATTAGATAATTAGACAATTACTTAACATTTAAAATAATATCAGGTAATCCCTTCTTCTTCCTCCTCCTCCTCCTTTTCCTTTTTTTGAGACAGGGCATCCCTGGCTGGCCTGGGACTAGCTGTGTCCATCAGGCTGGCCTTGAACTCACAGAGATCCTCCAGTCTCTGTCTCCTGACTTCAGGGATTAAAGGTGTGTGCCACCATGCCCAGGTTAGGTAATCTTTCCTGAGAGTCTCCTCTGTTTCAGCTCTATGTTAGGAAGGGACCCATAGTTAAAAGGCACCTGCCCCTGGGTTAATTCTCTGCTGTCATAATAATTCCACAAGCTCCTTGGTTTTATTTTACATTAGCCCAGGCAATTATATAGTCAGTTTTAGTGTCAGGCATTGTTCAGCAAGGAGGGTGCATGTCTAATGCACGCAGTTGGAGGAAGCCTCAGGTTTCTGTATGTGAAATGGAAGGCCCAGTGAAGACATCAGAAAGGAAGCTATCTTAGTATCTAAAGTGGCTTTGAATGAGATGGTTGCTAGACAGAGAAAGTGGTCAGTAGTTTTAAAATATACTTTGCGGTCCTGGAGAAATAACTCAGTGGTTAAGAGTACTGACTGCTCTTCCAGAGAACTGGGGTTCAATTCCCAGCATTCACACAGTGGTTAGCAATTGTCTGGAATGGCAGCTTCAAAAGGTCCAGTACTTTCTTCTGGCCTCCTTGGGAACCAGAACACATGTGATGTGCAGACATACATGCAAGCAAATATCCATACACATAAAAGTAAACATCAAATTTTTAAAAACAAAATATACTTTGGAAGCCAAATGTGGTGGTATATATTTTGTTTTTTAATCACACATATGCTTTGAGACCGAGGTTCCATTAGTGATAGAATACTTGCTTAGTTAGCATACACAAGGCTCTGGATTCAATTCCTAGGACTGTGAAACAAAACACACACACACACACAGGTGTGCACACACACACACGGGTACATCACTTTGGAGATAGTAACATTGGTATGGATTGTTAATAAACTAGACATGGTGATACAGAGGATGCTAAAATCTGGCTTCTGAATTTCTGACCCCACTAGAAGCTCCACTTACTAGGTGACAAAGTTTAGGGAAAGAATAAAATTGAGGGTGAAAACAACACTGGATCAGATATCATACTCAGGAAGCCAGATACAAAAGAGTGCATGTTCTCAAAATTCCTTTCCTTCCAATAAAAAAATATATTTGCTTAGAAACATTCAGAATAGCCGGGCGGTGGTGGCGCACGCCTTTAATCCCAGCACTCGGGAGGCAGAGGCAGGCGGATCTCTGTGAGTTCGAGGTCAGCCTGGTCTACAAAGCAAGTCCAGGACAGCCAGAGCTACACAGAGAAACCCTGTCTCGAAAAAAAAAGAAAAAGAAAGAAACATTCAGAATGTCAACAAAACAGCTGACGTCGAAGGTTTTTTTTTTCCAGTTACAAGTGGTACTCGCCTAGCAGAACAATTACCTCATAGGAGCATCATCAGGGAACACTGAAAACTACCATCCCACATAATTTTGCCTGCTTTAAATTCTTGTGCCAATTTGCAACCCCTATACTGTAGCAGACAAGATACATGGTTATTGTAAAGGCCAGAATAGAGGTGTTGGGAAAACACACACACACACACACACACACACACACACACACACAGGCACACACAGGTGTGCGCACACACACACACTCACACTTGTTTAGGGAAAAAGGGACATTGTGGGCCTGGTGCTCATGCCTTTCCAATCTCTGGGACTTTGAGGCCAACCTGGTCTACACAGTGCATTTCAGGCCAGTGAGGGCTGCACAGTGAGACCCTGTCTCAAGAGGAGGTAGGAGGACTGCAACTTAAAAACAAAATTTGACACAGCTTCATACTTCAGAGTCTTTTCTTTAAAAAGGTTGTGTTAGCTGGGCAGTGGTGGCACACGCCTTTAATCCCAGCCCTGGGGAGTCAGAAGCAAGTGGGTGTCTGAGTTGGAGGCCAGCCTGGTCTACAAAGTGAGTTCCAGGACAGCCAGGGCTTCACAGAGAAACCCTGTCTCTAAAAAAAGAAAAAAATGAAATAAACAAAAGAGTTATGTTGTATCTAGCAGAAGGGGGAGGGGTTGGCAATGCTTTGTATACAAGAGACAAGCAACAAGACAAAACAGAAACTGTGCTGGGACCGCATTGCTCCTTTCTCTTCATCTTCCTCACCCTCTTTTTCTTGCTATTTTTGCCTGGGATGGCTCCCCTTTTCTCTGTATGGAGCTTTCATCTTTAGTGCGGCACATTTTCCTTCAGCTCAACTGATGCCTTTCAGAAGGCGGCTGGCACTGTGCCTCATCTCTCCCCCTTTCTTTGTGACGTCACCAGTGACCAGGATGCTCCACTTTCATTTATCTGTCCTCAGTGAAGCCTAGTCCTCAAGGGCTCGCTCTCTGCAATGCTTGCCTGTTATTCCTTTTTAACAGAAATTCTATAAAATCAAAACCATGGAGCTAAGGTGTAGTTCAATAATGGGGCACTAGCCTGTCATGCCCCTAGGTTTAATCCCTTTTTTCTTAAAAAAGCAAGAACCACTATGACAGAAAGTGGATATGCAGTTCCCAAAGGTTAAGAGTAGAACAAAGACTATGCACAACCATGAGGAAAAATTTTGGGGGTGAGCGTAGTATTTTAAAACAGGGTGTTGATTGAATGAATTTATTAAAATCCTTGAGCTGTATGTGAGTGCTAAAAACAAAACAAAACAAAACAAAAAAAACATGTAAGCAACCATGTAAGGTTGCCGAAAATATTTGAAGTTGATTTCAAGTCCCTGTAGTTATCCAGTGGGCACTATTATTATTTCCTGCTTACAAATAAAGAAAATAGAAGTTAAAAATAAAATTTTTGTGCCTTTGTAGTTCAGTGGTACAGTGAACTTGTCTAACATGTTCAAAGCCCTATGGTCAATCCTTAGCACCATAAGAATGAAACATACTAAAAATAAAAATAATAGAATTTTCATGGTTACGTAATTACAAAGCTAATATCCAGAATTGGAAGGTGAGTCTTTTTGATGCTAAAGTCTCACTATTTACTGTATAACAGCTGTACTTTTTTTTTTTTTTTGAGACAGAGTTTCTCTGTGTAGCAGTAAGGGCTGTCCTGGACTCACTTTGTAGATTAGGCTGGCCTCAAACTCACAGAGATACGCCTGCCTCTGCCTCCCATGTACTTCCTGTTTTTAAATTATTTTTTGCTATATCTCACGGGTCAGAAGATGTCTTGAAATTATAAAACAGACATGATAAAAGATAGAGGCTAGAAAATTGTGATGATGGGTCAGTCTTCAGCACTGGGGAGAGAGGGTTCCCTAGAGAAAATGACTACACCTAACTGAGTGTGTGTATAGGTGGATATTTCTCATTGTGTGTTACAGTTAGTCACTGTGACATTAGCATGAAAGTTGTCACACTTAAAAGTATCAGAGGGACCCCTAGAGATGGCTCAGAAGTTAAGCACACTTGCTGTTCTTGGAGAGGACCCGGGTTCAGTTACTAGCACCTACATGGCAGTTCAGACCTACCTGTAACTCTAGTTAAGAGGACCCAGTGTCTGCTTCTGGCCTCTAAGGGCGGTAGGCACACACGTAGTACACGTACATGCAGGCAAAAGTATTCATGCATATAAAATAAAAGTAAGCATTTTTTTTTTTTTGGTTTTTCGAGACAGGGTTTCTCTGTTTAACAGCTCTGGCTGTCCTGGACTCGCTTTGTAGACCAGGCTGGCCTCGAACTCGCAAAGATCCGCCTGCCTCTGCCTCCCAAGTGCTGGGATTAAAGGCGTGCGCCACCACCGCCCGGCTTTTTTTTTTTTTTTTTTTTAAAGTAAGCATTTTTTTTAAAGTACTTAGGGCCTGGTGTTGTGGACTCAGAAGTAGTGCACTTTCCCGGCTTGTGTGAGGATGCCATTGCCAGCGGTCAGGGTCTGGACTGGGGGTTTCCAGGTGTTTAGCCTCTTATTCAAGGGTGAAATGAAAACTCACACAGACTGAAAGGTAGCTGGGAAATTGTATTCAAAATCAAAGGAACAGTACAGACTAGAAAATAAAATATTACCGAGATTGATAGCAGGCTGCCACGGTGGAGGTGCTCAAGGGCCAGGGGCTTCTTCTTTTGGGGAGCCTACTAGAAGGTTAGCTGGTTGCTAAGGGGCAGAGTTTGGATGGTTCTCCATTTGATTGATGGATTAGGTCATGACTATTTTTATTGTGTATGTCCCTTCCTATAATGCATCTGAATTTAATAACGTGCCTGCCTGGTTATGCATAGGGGTAGCTTTTAGGGGAACATCCCTGAAAGTTCACTTAGGAACACAGCTTTGCCTCATTGCACACCTGGAACCCTGACAACAGTGGAGTACAACTGAAGAGGATCTGTCTAAGTTTGATGGTCTTTAAGAGGATGAAATGTTTATTTACCCTATTGTTCAGAACAGGGGGTGCATGCAGCTTGATGAAGGTGGAGGTCCTGGGTTGGAAACAGGTTGCTAGGTGCATTGTTCAAAGAGATGTGTATGTGCACAGTGTGCGCGGGTAAGAGCCTCAGGCCCCAATCACATTATTATTATAAGACAGTTGAGTGCATACCCCAAACCAACTAGAGTCTCTAAACTATTCCTGTGCTTGTCCCACAAGGGCCCTGGGCTTGATTCCTAGCATCACACACACATAATAGTAGTAGTAATAAAATAATAATAATAATAATAATAATAATAATGGGAGGAAGCACTGGGGTGTAACTCGGTGGCGTGGTATGTGCTTAGCATGTGTGGATGAATTGCTTTAGTCCTCATTATGAATGCACGTGTACACACACACACACACACAGCAGGAGGCGACTGCTGTACTAGATGAAGTGTGAGGAGAGTACAGATTATCCTCAGAAGTGGAATGGTTCCTGTCCTAGTGCTTTCTTTTCCTTTTCATTTCTTTTGGGTAGGAGAGGTACACATATTTAGAAAATAATTTAATGCAATCTAATTTTTCAGTTCTCGCTATTATTTCCACTTAAGTGAAATAAACCAACTTTACAAAAACAAGTATCACATGTTTTTTTCTCAGAAGTGATATCTAGAGATGGAGTAAGATGAAAGGTATAGAAATAAAAGGGGGACTGTTGTGGGTGGGAGAAAGAGGGAGGAGAGGATAAAGGCTAGTGAAGAGGAAGCATGATAAATGTCCATCACATGCACGCATAGAAATGTCACAGTGGAACCCCTTATTCTTTACAATTAATAAAGCTAATAAAAAAACACTTAAGTCTTAAGTTATGTTAGGTTCAATGGAAAAAGTAAGATACCTCAAGAGGCTAAAACAAAGGGTTCTGCTTTTAACCAAAATCTGAAATTTTTGTTATATTTCATCTTGAAATAGGGTCTCATATCACTCAGGGTGGCCTCGAATTCTTTGTAGTCAATGATGAATTCTTGACCTGCCTGCTTCCACTTTCTCAGAGCTGGAATTATAAGCATACACTACCACGACCAGCGGGTTGTTGGTTTTTTTTTGTTTGTTTGTTTTGTTTTGTTTTTTGTGCTGGAGATCAAACCCAGGGCCTCACTCAACTGAGCTACATTCCCAGCCTATTTGTTTGTTTGCTTGGTTGGTTATTTGGTTAGTTGTTATTTTGGTTTTTTTTTTTTTTTTGAAGATTTCATATTCCTTTATTGACTGGTTAACAATCCATGCCTTTCTAGATCAAACCCAATTAGACCACAGCTAACACAATGCTCGAGTGGTAGAACACATAGAACTGGGATTGAGCAAAGACTTGGGAACACACATGGAAATTATAACACCATTTTTGAGCTACCTATTTCTAGTTCAATTCTTTTAAAATTATTCTAGTTGCTTTGAGGATGAAGCTTTGGTTGGGGCTTGTCTGAAGCCTTTTATTCTTTTCCTGAGGAGGAGGAGACTTTGAAACAGAACCATCAGTAGGTAGATATCTAGTTGGAAGTTGACACCTTTGATTTATTTTACATTAATCACATCTCCATCTCATTTGAGATACCTGTATGCTGAGAAATTATCAAGGGAGTAACTGCGGATGCATTCTGAGTTCCTTTTAGATGTAGTGGAAGTGCTTCAGAAGTGTCCATAGAGAAACAGTACAGTGGTGTGCACACTAAAACTGCTCCCTTGTCCATCTTAGTCGACTGAATCAGTTCTTAGGAGACTTAGCTATCAAGATGGCTCTTAGAAAAGACAGTTACAAGTAAAGAGAGATCAGGGAAATGAAAAGGATTGGAACATCTTTTCAGTCAACATTTTATGAAGTTTCCCCAACTCCTTCCCTTATCTACTCCTTTCTTTCCCCCTTTCTCTTCTGCTTCCTCCTTCTGTCCCTCCTTTCTCCCTCCCTCTATTGTCTCCTTTCTCCTTTTCTCTCTCACCTTTCCCTATTCCTCCCTCTTTCTCTCCAATAAGACTCCTCTAGCTAGAATAGATTTCATGGTTAATGATGTTATTTTGACCTTCCTATCAACTCAAATTATTCTAGGTAAGATAAAAATATATAAACAAAAATTTAACCATCAAGTACCAACTATACAGCCCAGTCTGTCCTGAAATTCTCAATACTCCTTCCTCAGCTTAAAAATCTACTTATAATGATAGCTGCTGAAAACTAACGGTGATTCTTTGCTGATAATGTTTCTGGACTCCAGTTTAAGCTCAGCTGCTGAGTTATTGACCAAATGTTTCTATTCTGAGAAGGAAGCACTGGGGTCCAGAAGTTCCTTCCTTCAGTATTGAAACATCAATGTTTTTCTAGGCTTAGTGGTTTATCTCACGAACTCTGCAGCAGTGTGTATTCCAGGGGAAATTAATTATGCCCCCTGACATTCCCACTACAACATATGAGCTCTTTCCCCATATTTTCAGGAGAATGGTAGTCAGAGCGAAGTCCAGAGGGAAAATTGTTGTTGTTTGTCTGGCTTGGTCTTCTTTTTTTTTTTTTTTTACTTTATTTTTTATTTCTTCAAGTTACATCTCAATTGAAATCCCCTCCCTACCCCGCCTCCAGTCCCACCCTCCCACCCTCTTCCGCCTCAACCCACCCCTCCCCTTCCTTTTTTTTTAAGTTTAAGATATATCTTTTCCCCCCAACAGCTCCCCCTTTCAGACCAACAAATGGCTCTTACTCTTATAATAATAAATACAATACAAAACAACAGAGGTAATTAGGCCAAAATTATGAGAGTTATATGGCTTGGCATACAATCCCAATGTCCAGTCTATATGTATTTGGCACCTGACTTCAACATTCTACTGTCGATCTATCTCCATGAGTTTAAAGTTCTATATCCAACTCAACTTTCATCCCAATTTAAAAAGCATCTTCTTAGAACACCCTCTTGATTCCCAAACAACTCAAAATTTAACTATGAGACTCTAGCTATCTATTCTTCAACCACCTCAGAGACCCGAGAGGGACAAATATATCTGATTATATAGGAAGTGCAAGGCTGCAGCTTCCCAATCTAAGAAATGACATACCAGTGGCTGCCTGGACAGCTCCCATTTTCTCTCCATACATTACAGCATCAATCTTCAGTCATTTGGCCCCATTTCTCTGACAGACATTGATTGTAGAGCAGGGGTTATGAAGGACTCTCCTACCCTGTCTTGGCAGAGCTAGGCTGTCGACTTACCTGCTTCCAAGTTTTGTCCTTTTTGGACAGCAGTCTGTCTACAGTTGAAGCAAGGGGTTTTTCCTACCCTGTCTTGGCAGAGTTAGGTTGTCGATTTCCCTGCTACCAAGTTTTGTCCTTTTTGGACAGCAGTCTGTCTGCAGTTGGTGCAAGGGGTTTTTTCATGCCAAGAGAAAGGCTTGCCACCAATTCAACCATCTTACAGTGGAGGTTCTTCGATGCTTATCCTCTACTTGGAGTAGAATAGGGTTGCCGTCAGGCGCTGATATGTCTTGATATAAAAAAAAATCTTGATTTAAGATAACATCTTTGAATACCATATTCTGCAGATCTCAAGGGGTTTTTGAAGATGCCCTATCCATCTCTTGTATTTAGATAAGCAAATGTTGCTTGTCTCTTAGCAACTTGATTACTGGGTAGTTTAGAGAATATCTGTGATAGACTGTCATAGTAGCCAACAAAGAGACATGTTTGCATGACTAGGAGTTTGTTTTAACTATCCTAGACCGTTTTAGACGGTTGGTATCAAGAGGTCAGAGCTTCACATTTTATTTTTAAGTATCTCTAGGTGTGATACCATTGGGAAGCATTACCTTTAAATTTGTATCAATATACAAAGATCTATTCAATTGTGGTTAAATATACTCTAATTATGTATCAATATACCAAGATCAATGCCTATGTAGCCCAATATAATCTTAATATTACGTCCATATGGAAGGGTCAATACCATTGTGGCCAACTATAATCTTAATTTTGTATCAATATACAAAGATCAATACCGGTGTAATCCAATACAATCTTATTTTTGCACAATAAACAATGGTCAATACCACTTTAGCCAAATAAACTACTAATTTTGTATCAATATACAAAGGTATAAGGGCATATTCAATAATCTGCCCCTTCTTCCTGGACCTTCCTGTGCTATGTCTATATCTCATTTTTCTCAAGCCCATGCACTCCTACATAGGAGAGGAAGAAGGATACAGAAAAGGAAAAGTAGGAATTCCTATTTTGGTTTTTGAGATACAAAAGATTTAGAATATTAACAAGCAAAAGGAAAGTGGAAAAAGACACTCTCCTGGGAGAAAAACAGCCAGGGTGAAGATCCTGGGGCACAAAGGGTCTTGCTTGGATAATGACCACAGTGAAAGCAATGTAATGGAGTAGAGTATGTGTGTGTGTGTGTGTGTGAGAGAGAGAGAGAGAGAGAGAGAGAGAGAGAGAGAGAAGCAAAGTCATAAGGATGTGGACTCAATACAATGGGTCTGGTATTGTATTTCAAGAGAAACACTGGGGGCTGGAGAGATGGCTCAGCTGTTGAGAGCACTGATTGCTCTCCCAGAGGACCTGGGTTCAATTCCCAGCACCCACATGGCAGCTCACAACTGTCTGTAACTCTAAGATCTGGCACCTTCACACAGACATACATGCATGCAAAACACCAATGCACATAAAAATAAAATTAAAATAAATTTTAAAAAGAGAAACACTATGCTGTCAAGGAGTACCTGGGAGAAATATATTACCTAATTGAATATTGGAGAAGTTAATATATCCTACCTACTGTGGAGAAGAAGGACTCATGAAGAGGCTTGCTATTAAGGAGAATAGTGTACAATTTAGAAGCTGGTTTTCTGGGATTGGGAATGTGTAACTCAGATATTAAACTTGCTTTGTCTAACATACATAAGACCTTGGGTTCAATTCCTAACACCCTTCCCTCAAAAGCTCTCAGAATCCCAATTTTGCCTTATGCGATAGTAAACAGACCAAGAAAAAAAGGTTAAATCAGCACATCTCAGCATCATCCACCAAATTTAGTTCTTATCAAACTTTAATGTGTCTTCACACCAGCCAGGTATTGTGGTAAAGTGCAGATCCTTCTCTGCTGACAAGCTCCCAACACCTGCCTATGACACCAATTCTCACACTTTTAAGTGGCAAGTCGCCGGACGGTGGTCCAGATACTACATTCCGATGTGTCTGTCTCCTCACTGCTTATCACAAGTCTTGGTTATCTAGCCAATTGTCATCTTAAGTATTTAACACTGGTTTCGTTTTAATTTTTTATTTGGAGGGACAGGGCCTCACTGCACAGCCCAACCTGGTCTGGAGCTCATGGCTCTCCTCCTGCTTCAGGATTACAAGCATGAGCCACCTTATCTGACTTTAAAATCATGGGGTGGGGTGGGGTGAGGTGGAGCATGGGTTAGTACTGAGGACATGGCTTTTCATGTCATCAGAAAAATCCCTTTTCTGGCTACCTCACTGCCTGGGATTAAGACGTAGTTACACTTCTGAAAGGACAAGGCATTTATATAGAAAGAGAATGAGGTTCCTAAAACTTCACATCTAGCACCTAATGGATTGCTTCCCATCATCAATTGAGGCTTATTTTGTACCAAGCACTTTCATCTGCTCATGAACAGGATAGGATTCTAGAAGCCCTTAGGTTAGTTTTTTTTTTGTTTTGTTTTGTTTTTTTTGTCCAAGACATATAGCCAAACTTGGCCTCATTTCATATCTAACTTGTATTCCTTATTCTGACCATTGCTATTTTTTGTTTGGTGTTTACAATCCTAAATGTAAAGCTTTTTATTCTGCAATTAAACCTTTGTATTTCTCTAATGACTCTATAGAGTGTTGCTCTATATCATTTCAATCATTATTTGAGAGGTACTGTGTACTATATGGCCTGCCCCCCCTCTCTCTGTCTCTCTCTGTCTGCCTCTCTCTCTCTCTCTCTCTCTCTCTCTCTCTCTCTCTCTGAGGGCGATTTCTTTATTAGCAATGCAACATGAGCTGGGAACCTTAGGAAAATAATCCTGTAACAGAGTATTTGAGAGGTCACGTTCTAACCAATTGAGATTACACGGTTGAGAATAAACAGGTAGTGAAATTTCACATTGTTTTTGTTCCTTAAAAAGCATCCTTAAAAACAATGATGACATCCGATTTTAAAAGAATAAACTTTAATTTGATTTTATTTTATTTTTTGAAAAATTCAACACAGAGTTAAGACTCTGTTTAGAGAGTAGTCCTGTTAATGTATTCTATAGAGGAAGTAACGAATTCTAACCTCCTTTGGGAAAAGATAAAACTGTGGGTTTGTGGGAAGGGGATGTATGAGTAGTTGCCCCAGAAGTACTCATTCCTCCTTCCAAGCAGGGTCCAGCTGCTCCTCTGCCCTCCAACAGACCCAATTTGCTGACTTTTTCCAGTCGACTCTGTGTCTTCCCCCACCCCCACCCCGGTTTGGATTGTTCCCCTTTCTTGTGATCAAAGACAATGATTAAAGTGTTCAACGGGCCTGGTTGGGCTGGGAGGTGGGCAGATCCGCCCTCAGACTGGGTTTGCTCCGCTGGCACAAGCTGAGCGCTCGACAGGAAACCCTGGAAGGCAGCCAGAGGAAAGTGAAGTTCCTGGCGCGAGCGCGTGTCCAGCTCGAAGAACCCGGCGCTGGCGCATTCTCCGTGCAGTTATTGGCTGGGACTCTGTGTGCCGCTGTCGGCCAATGAAGACGCAGGAGATCTGGCCCCGGCCCGTCCCCTTTCGGCGCCCCGGGATGAGGCAGAGACTGAACAGCGGGCGAACAAATCAGAGGCGCCCAGAAAGCCATGTCGGACTCGGCGCCCAGCGCCCAAGCGCTAACCCGCTGAAAGTTTCTCTGAGGAACCTCCAGGACCACCTGGACCCCGCCAAGAGGAGCTGCTTTCCAGTGAGATGGTCGCAGAGGCCCGGAGCAGCGGACTGGTAAGCCCCGGGAGAACAGTGGGAGTTTTGCTTCTGCTAGCTGCCTTGACCGAGGCTTCCACCGTCATTCACTATGAGATCCTGGAGGAGAGAGAGAGGGGGTTCCCGGTGGGTAACGTGGTCACGGATCTCGGATTGGATCTCGGCAGCCTGTCGGCCCGCAGGCTCCGGGTGGTGTCCGGAGCTAGCCGGAGGTTCTTTGAGGTGAACTGGGAGACTGGAGAGATGTTCGTCAACGATCGCCTAGACCGAGAGGAGCTGTGCGGGACACTGCCCTCTTGCACTGTAACTCTGGAGTTGGTGGTGGAGAACCCGCTGGAGCTGTTCAGCGCGGAAGTGGTGGTCCAGGACATCAACGACAACAATCCCTCTTTCCCTACCGGGGAAATGAAATTGGAGATTAGCGAGGCCATGGCGCCGGGGACGCGCTTTCCGCTCGAGAGCGCGCACGATCCCGATGTGGGAAGCAACTCTTTACAGACCTATGAGCTGAGCCACAACGAGTACTTTGCGCTCCGGGTCCAGACTCGAGAGGATGGCACAAAATACGCTGAGCTGGTCCTGGAGCGCGCCCTGGATTGGGAACGGGAGCCAAGCGTCCAGTTGGTGCTGACGGCGGTGGATGGAGGAACCCCAGCTCGCTCCGCCAGCCTTCCAATTCGCATCACAGTGTTGGACGCGAATGACAATGCGCCTGCCTTCAATCAGTCTTTGTATCGGGCGCGCGTCCGGGAGGATGCACCCCCCGGCACGCGCGTCGCCCAGGTTCGTGCAACTGATCTGGATGAAGGCCTCAACGGAGAAATCGTTTACTCCTTCGGCAGCCACAATCGTGCTGGGGTGCGGGAGTTATTCGCCTTAGACCTCGTAACCGGGGTGCTGACAATCAAGGGTCGCCTGGACTTCGAAGACACCAAACTCCATGAGATTTACATCCAGGCCAAAGACAAGGGTGCCAATCCCGAAGGAGCGCACTGTAAAGTACTGGTAGAGGTTGTGGACGTAAATGACAATGCCCCCGACATCAAAGTCACCTCCGTGTACAGCCCAGTCCCTGAGGATGCTCCTCTGGGAACTGTCATCGCTTTGCTCAGCGTGACTGATCTGGATGCTGGCGAGAACGGGCTGGTGACCTGCGAGGTTCCACCCGGTCTCCCCTTCAGTCTGACTTCTTCCCTCAAGAATTACTTCACTTTGAAAACCAGTGCAGCCCTGGATCGCGAGGCCATGCCAGAATACAATCTAAGCATCACAGCCCGAGACTCGGGAACTCCCTCTCTCTCAGCTCTTACAACAGTGAAGGTCCAAGTGTCCGACGTCAACGACAATCCGCCTCAGTCTTCCCAACCTTCCTACGACGTCTATGTTGAGGAAAATAACCTCCCTGGAGTTCCTATATTAAACCTAAGTGTCTGGGACCCCGACGCCCCGCCCAATGCCCGCCTTTCCTTCTTTCTCTTGGAGCCAGGAGCGGAAACTGGGCTCGTGGGTCGCTATTTCGCAATAAATCGTGACAATGGAGTCTTGACAACCTTAGTACCCCTGGACTACGAAGCTCAGCGAGAGTTCCAACTAACAGCTCATATAAACGACGGGGGTACCCCCGTCTTGGCCACCAACATCAGCGTGAACATATTTGTTACTGACCGCAATGACAACGCCCCCCAGGTCCTGTATCCCCGGCCTGGCCAGAGTTCCGTGGAGATGCTGCCTCGAGGTACAGCTGCGGGCCACGTGGTCTCACGGGTGGTAGGCTGGGACGCAGATTCAGGGCACAATGCCTGGCTCTCTTACAGCCTCTTAGGAGCTCCCAACCAGAGCCTTTTTGCGGTGGGGCTTCACACGGGTCAGATCAGCACTGCTCGCCCAGTCCAGGACACAGATTCACCAAGGCAGATCCTCACGGTCTTGATCTCAGACAATGGGGAACCATTGCTCTCCACCACCGCCACCCTGATTGTGTCAGTAACTGAGGAGTCTCCGGAAGCACGGGCGGAGTTCCCCTCTGGCTCTGCTCCCCGGGAACAGAATAAAAACCTCACCTTTTATCTACTTCTTTCTCTAATCTTGGTCTCTGTGGGGTTCGCAGTCACAGTGTTGGGAGTGATCATATTCAAAGTTTACAAGTGGAAGCGATCTAGGGACCTATACCGAGCCCCAGTGAGCTCCCTATACCGAACACCAGGGCCCTCCTTGCACGCAGACGCGGTGCGAGGAGGCCTGATGCCGCCGCCGCACCTGTACCATCAGGTATACCTCACTACGGACTCTCGCCGCAGCGACCCGCTGCTAAAGAAGCCAGGCGCCGCCAGCCCGCTGGCCAGCCGCCAGAACACGCTGCGAAGCTGTGATCCGGTTTTCTATAGACAGGTGTTGGGTGCAGAGAGCGCCCCCCCTGGACAGGTAAGAGTTAGCAAGTCATCTGTGAATCGCATTAATGCTTGTTGATTCCTGTACCACGGTCAAGGGAGGTATGTATCTGTTTTGCTGTTGCTGTTGTTTTGAATGATAGTGGTGTTTTTTTCTGAGCAAGCTTCCAGACTTTGACCTATCCTTCCTAGATCAAACAGTGCCTTTAGGAAGAAGTGGCTGGTAAGAGTGTGCTTTGTGGTCCTATGTCAAGATAGGATACTTGCTGGACTCATTTGTGGATTCAGTTCACACCCGCTCTTTTGCCATTACAACTAATCAGTCATGCTAAAGGGACTAGATCTCAGCACTCAGGGCTTAACTTGATTTGGTTTGCTTTGGAAATAAGCTCCTGAACACCTCTAACCACTGTCAATAAAAATACTCCCTTGTCTGTCCACCTTTCAAGTACTTGCTACATCTTCTGTATTAAAAACTTGCGTGTTTTAGGTGGTTATTTGCTTGTTTATTTTTTTAAGGCTGCCCTGGAACCCACTATGTAGACCAGGCTGGCCTCAAACTCAGAGATCCACCTGCCTCTAAAACTAATGGGTTGTTTGTTTGTTTTTAATAGCCTTTATTAGCCTGCATAATCTTGTACTGCATCGTAGGATAATTTATAAAGCTTCTGGTCATCCTTTAAATTTAGTTCAAGCACAGTACTGGAAAAAATAGACATGTTACCAAATATCTTACATTAATAATGAGCATTGTAGGAAACTTGAAAAATACATAAAAATATAAAGACAAAAATTCAACTATAATACTTAAAGCTAGTCATTTCAATTAAAAAGATAAAAAATTATTTTGAAAATAAATCTAGATGGCCCACAAGAACATCAAGTGGAAAAGCCTTTAGTGTTCCTGGTCTTTCTCCAGCACTGTGTCTTGCTAGGAGTGAACCTATTGGGGATGGGAGATCCATTCTTTTCCTTAGAAAGGTAAAGCGTCCATTCATGCATGATGGAATGCTGGCGACCATGAAATCTCCCACTGAGACAGGCTGCACACATTCTGAACTGTAGGAGAATCACTGTTATCTGAAAACTAAGTGCGTTATAACTGGCAATTCTTTTTTGTTTGTTTGTTTTGCTTTGGTTTTTGAGACAAGGTTTCTCTGAGTAGCCCTGGCTGTCCTGGAACTCACTCTGTAAACTAGGCTGGCCTTGAACTCACAGAGATCCCTGCCTCTGCTGGGATTAAAAGCGTGAGCCACCACTGCCCTGCTATTGCTGGCAGTTCTTAGGTTTGGCAGTTAAGTGAGAATCCTCACTTAACAACTGAGTCTTTGGCCACAGGTTGCTCAGTCCCCTTTCTAAGCCTCTTATATACAAAGAGGAAACAATATGGGCTTTGTTGGAGCAATGGGTGCTATTCTGCATATGCCTGGTTTTCATGATAGTTAAATGTTATTAGTTATTACTATTTTTTTCAGCTGTTTGAAAGGCTCTATATTTTATTACTAGGCAAGCCACAGCCACAATTTAAACATGACCAAGTCCCCAGGTTAAAATCGTTGAACTCCATCTGGTAGGACTGATTGATGACCACGATCAGAATAAACCTGCATCAGTCTTGCCACCAAGTGAATCCTTACAGACCCAGCTTTGTTCTCCTCCAGTGTCTTCTCTTGGAATTGTACCTGATTTTATTACCAGTTTTCATCCAAATCCAGTAAGGAGTAGGACGATTTTGCTTTTGTTTCTTGGCCAGGAATCGCTTGATTCTGAAAGTCTTGTGAGAAGACATGGAGAGAAGCTGAGTCGGGTGTATGGCGCACGATGGCAGAGGAGAGGAGAAGAGCTAGTTATTACTATTAATATTACTACTGGCACTTCTTTTTCCAAAAGCTTGAACTCACTTTGGAAACAAGCCCGTATGAAGACAGCCCGTGCTGGCAAAGGGGCTGGAGAAGGGTGGCAGCACAAGGAAGTGGCTGCTCTTCTGTCAGCCTGGAAGCAACTACCTTTTTTCTCAAACAACGTTCTAAAACTTGTGTGTCCCTTAGAATCACTCAGGGGCCTTTCAAAAAATCTGAAACATAGTCAGCATCTCCAATTTGCCCTAGAATCTGGGAGCCCATCATTTATTACATGAAGCAGGGTGTCATTGTCATTCTGATGTTCACAGAACTAGGAGCTAAAATCCAACTTTATTGAGCCAAGCCCCACCCCCAAAATAAAAAATACTACCAAGTCACTTTCCAGTTTTAAAATTTAAAATATTACATAGAACAATTCTAGAAGAACATCATAAATGAGGCATACTGTGGCATTTCAGTCACCTGAAGAGACAATCTTTCTAAAGCACTAGCATCCAGGCTGCTCTGAGAGGGGAGAGAGAGAGAGGGAGAGAGGGAGAGAGAATCTGTCTTATGTAGCCCAGACTGTACTGATCCTCTTGTCCCTCTGTTCTGAGTACTGACCGTTATCACAGGGGTGCTGCACCATCCCTGGCTTATTCTTTGAAACTAGAACTGAGCAATAGGAACTGGATCTTTGGGGTGGCACAAATATATTTCAAAATTCAATTGTGGCAATAGTTCCATCAATTAAGTATAAATGGATATACAAAAAGCCATTGAGTTGAACACTTTAAATAGGCAAATTGCATGGTATGTCAATTATATTTCAATAAAATTATTTTTTTAAAAAACCTAGATGCAAAGGGGCTTGAGAGATGACTCAGTAGTTGAGAGCTTGCTGCTTTGCTGAGGTTTGGGTTCCACTCCCAGCACACACATCAGGCAGCTAACAGCTTCCCTTAACTGCAGTTCCGAGGTGTCTGAGACTCCCTGACACCCCTGAGCACCTGCATGCATTTGCAGACATACCCACATACACTCATAAATAAACAGAATCTTTAAAAAACTAAACTCAAAAACTTAGGGGTAGAACCAAGCATGTTGGTGCACACCTTTAATCTCAGCACTTGGAAGGCAGATGCGGGCAGTTCTCTAGTTCAAAGTAAGCCTAGCCGACCATCATGAGTTCCAGGAGAGCCAAGGATACAATAGTGAAACCCTGTCTCAAACAAACAAAAAAACAACCTAGAAGTAGAAGAATCACACATCTGACATAAAAGATCAAATCAAGAATATGTAGAACTAGGGCTTTATGATGCTCCCGTTCTAGTAAGTAGACGGTATTTGCTTTAGTGTGAATTTGCAATACTGTATAGTACTAGATATGCTGTTCTTTCAGCTTTAGATGAGTCTTTTTCTCCTGTCTGAACTTCAGGTCATTCACCAAGACATAAATATAATGCCTACTTTGTAAACCTTTAAGCAGTATTTGTTGAGGTAATACACAATATAGATATTCACGGTGTATTTAGACACACCCATGTGCTAGACACTGTAAAGTATGAAAAGACACTCTCCTCTTATGGTGCACAGGATACCAGAGGAGATAGACATACAAAAAAAAAAGATAATGGATTGGGGCATGTTTGTATATACCTTTAATTGCAGCAATTGTTGGGAGACAGATCTGTGAATTCAACAGCAACCAGGGCTACAGAGTGAAACCCTGTCTTAGTCAGGGTTACCATTGCTGTGAAGAAATATCATGACCAAAGGTAACTTGGGGAGGAAAGGGTTTGTTTTACTCACAACTCCAACAAACATCATCACCATCAAAAGCAATGAGAACAGGAACTCAAGCAGGGCAGGAACCTGGAGGCAGGAGCTGATTCAGAGGCCATGGAGTAATGCTGCCTGCTGGCTTCCTCCCCATGGCTTGCTCAGCCTGCTTTCTTACAAAATCTAGGACCACTAGCCCAGGAGTGACCCCACTCACGATGAGCTGGGCCCTCCCTCATCAATCATTAATTAAGAAAATGCCCTACAGGCTTGCCTACAGCCCCATTTTATAGAGGCATTTCTCAACTGAGTATCCCTCCTCTCGGATAAATTTAGATAAACCCTGCCTAAAAGAAAGGGAGGAAGGTAGATGATGTAGCTTTACATCTACAAGAAACAGTGGAGGCAAGGAGGAAGAAACGCCTGCTATGTTAGAGTGGGGAAGACAAGATTTTATAAAGGTGGCAGTGATGGCTCGAGTGAAGAGGATGGATTGTCAGATAGTAAAAGGGGCTAAGGAGAGACTTTGTAGGAAGCAGCATGCAGAGGGATACAGGAGGTTCATTGGTGTTGAACCTTGAAATGTGTTAAACAGTCTATATGGATAAGCAAGGTCTTAGATCCTGAGACGTGTGGGGTCATCTCAGAGAATGTTGGTGGTGGTCATTTTATTTTCTAATCTCATATAAAATAATCATTCCAGAATGACTGACTCTTCCATGGCTGACTTCTAATGAGGCACCCCCATACATGCACATACCACCCACTCACAGACACACACACAAACAGACACACACACATCACATGCACACACACACACCATACACACCCCACATGCACCACACACACACACACACACACTACTTATACACAGACACATATACACATCACAGACACACACACCACACACATATACACATCACAGACATATATACCACACACACATACACATCACAGACATACACACCACACACACCCCCCAAATACACCACACACATATTACTCACACACACCACACACACACCCCAAATATGGCACATACATACCACACACTCACCACACATGCGTGCACACACACCACACACACACACAACATGCCATCAGTATTTTCCCTTGTTTTGGAGATTATTCTGGCAGACATAAGAGAAATGGATGGGAGACATTGTGGTTGGAAACAGGCCAGTTATCAGCTATAGAAACATCTGAGGTCATTGGTAGATGCTGGAACCAGCACAAAGGCCGAGGGGGAAATGACTGCATAAAGTCTTGAGGTTGATATAACAAGGTTGTGTCATTGGTTGACATAAACAAGGAACAAGTCAAGGACAGAAGCTCCTTCCTACTCAACCCCTCCACCCAACACCTAGGTACATGGCAGTGGATCAACTGAGATAATGGATTCTGATAGCAACCCCATGCTAGCACAGGCTGGTTTCCTCGCTCACCAATGTTCCCACAGGGGAGGAGCCTTTGTTGTTGTTGGTTTTGTGTTTTGGGTATGAGGACCTTTTTTTTTTTTTTTTTGTCTTTGTTTTTACATAAGAACGCAGAATTGCCAGATCTCTCCCTATGAGGTTTTAATGTTGGGTGCTGGCCTCTGCATAGTCAAGATCATGGGGATAAGAACACTTTATCTGGGCTGGAGAGATGGCTCAGTGGTTAAGAGCACTGGCTGCTCTTCCAAAGGACCCGGGTTCAAGTCCCAGCACCCACATGGCAGTTCACAGCTGACTAATTCCCAGGCGTGGTGGTGGCGCACGGATCGGGAGGCAACTTATATCTGTGTGAGTTTTTCCTCTCTAAGGTGTGTTTACTGCCAGAGTACAGCTTTCAGGTACCTATCATATAAAAATGTACTGTTCCTGCACTTGTGCAAGTAGCCAGGCTGCTAGAGGTCTGAGTAAGGGTGGGAGAGATTAATCCTCAGCTGCAAGAGGTCCCCTGGGGCTAAATGAAAGGCTTGTTCTTTTGAAATGGCCTCTGTTGGTAATTAACAACATATCATGAATAATGTGGTGTCAGATAAAGAGGATTTATAGGCACAAAGTTGGGTGGTAGCTGATCCCTATTATTCAAGGAAGCTGTTCAACCCGTGAACTTCAGCATTCTGCCAGGTAATGAGATCTAGTCCTGAGAAAGTCCCAGAGACTGATTCTCACAGTTTTGGAACGGCTCCCAATTCTGCTTCCTCCACCTACTTCCATACTGTCCTTGAAATCAATGAATGGTAGCTTCCTGTTGTAGCAAATGTCTGAATAAGAGGTTTGGTTTCTGCTGTGCCTTCTGTCACAATAAAAACGTGTGCCGTATAAATTTAATTGGCTTCATTAATGTTTAAGCCTTCCCTGCAAAGAGAGGTAATCTGGGGAGGAGCAGAATTTTGAGAAAATGCAGTGCTTCTGATAGGCTGTTGCTGTAATACGACCAGCCTGAGATGGAAGCTACTCATTTAGAATATTGGTTGATGACAACACTGGCTTGAACAAAGTGACCAGTCTCAAATGGCCACTAGCTTTCCGGGGCTGCAGGTTGCTAGGGCTCAGAAGGTAGCTGTTTTCCCCGCGAAAAGGGGCGGGGTGAATTAATGTGTTAGAGGGGGAAACACATAAATGTTTTCTGCCTCTCCAGGATGATAACGATCCACGTACATAAACGTGAGTTGAGCAAGAGGAATGTCGAAAGAAACGTTAGTATTTATTATATTTGAGGGTTTGTTTTGTATGTGTATGTGTGTGTTTCCTCCCAATGCTGCGACGCATTAACCCTGCTGCTATTGGGACATTCTCTGCTCAGCCTATTGGCTGAGCCCAGGAGTTGCTGCCTGCCAATCGGGTAGTGAAAGGCAGACAAATCTACCCCGCCACCAGCAAAAAACGGCGCGTAACCCTTGCTGCGCCGGCGGAGCCGCGCCAGACCTGGCGCGGGGAAGGGAGATAGGTGTCTCCAGCTGCTGTGACTATTAGGGGCGGGTCAGCTTCCTTGGCTTCTCCGGACCAACTAGAGAATTAGCGGATGGCAGCAATGCCCAGCAAGGTGAGAAGCTGGGTAGAAATTTGGTGGGGGGCTACCCTTTTGTTCCTCTTTTGCCACCTGGGCTACGTTTATGGGCAGATCCGCTACCCGGTCCCAGAGGAGTCACAGGAAGGGACTTTTGTAGGGAATGTCGCCCAAGATTTTCTGCTGGATACAGAGAGTCTATCAGCTCGCAGGCTGCAGGTCGCTGGAGAGGTGAACCAAAGACACTTTCGTGTGGATTTGGACAGCGGAGCCCTGCTCATCAAAAATCCAATCGATCGGGAGGCACTGTGTGGGCTCAGTGCCAGCTGCATCGTGCCCCTGGAGTTTGTAACCGAAGGGCCTTTGGAAATGTACCGAGCAGAGGTTGAGATCGTAGATGTGAATGATCACGCCCCCCGATTTCCGCGGCAGCAGTTGGACTTGGAAATCGGGGAAGCAGCTCCGCCAGGACAGCGTTTCCCCTTGGAAAAGGCTCAGGATGCAGATGTGGGGAGCAATTCCAT
The DNA here is from genome assembly GCA_907164525.1 of Lophiomys imhausi. Classification (NCBI taxonomy): domain Eukaryota; kingdom Metazoa; phylum Chordata; class Mammalia; order Rodentia; family Muridae; genus Lophiomys; species Lophiomys imhausi. The sequence continues at coordinate 572,507 of CAJQZJ010000565.1, forward strand.
TAGCAGCTACAGACTAAGCTCCAATGAACACTTTGCCCTGGATGTCAAGAAGCGCAGCGACGGCAGCCTGGTCCCAGAGCTGCTTCTGGAGAAGCCGCTGGATCGTGAGAAGCAATCCGACTACCGCCTCGTGCTGACTGCCGTGGATGGAGGGAACCCCCCTAGATCTGGCACCGCAGAGCTCCGGGTGTCAGTGCTGGATGTGAATGACAACGCCCCAGCCTTCCAGCAGTCCAGTTACAGGATCAGCGTGTTGGAGAACGCGCCCGCGGGCATGGTACTCATTCAGCTCAATGCCTCTGACCCGGACCTGGGACCTAGTGGTAACGTCACCTTTTCTTTTAGCGGTCACACCCCTGATCGTGTGAGAAACCTCTTTAGCCTTCATCCCACTACTGGAAAGCTTACCCTTCAGGGGCCTCTAGACTTCGAGAGTGAGAATTATTATGAATTCGATGTGAGGGCTCGTGATGGAGGTTCTCCAGCCATGGAGCAGCATTGCAGCCTTAGGGTGGATCTTCTAGATGTGAATGACAACGCCCCCCACATCACAGTGACCTCGGAGCTTGGAACTCTTCCAGAGAGTGCAGAACCTGGCACTGTCGTGGCACTCATCAGTGTGCAGGACCCTGACTCGGGGTCAAATGGAGACGTAAGCCTACGCATCCCTGACCACCTACCATTTGCCCTCAAGTCTGCCTTCAGGAACCAGTTCTCCCTCGTGACAGCTGGACCCTTGGACCGAGAAGCTAGATCCAGTTATGACATCATGGTCACTGCTTCTGATGCTGGAAACCCTCCCCTGAGTACCCACAGGACTATTTTCCTCAATATTTCAGATGTGAACGATAACCCACCCTCGTTCTTCCAAAGGTCACATGAGGTGTTTGTTCCTGAGAACAATCGCCCAGGGGACCTGCTTTGCTCCCTCGCAGCCTCTGACCCAGACTCTGGCTTAAACGCACTCATCTCATACTCTCTGTTAGAGCCCAGAAATCGAGACGTGTCAGCTTCTTCCTTCATCTCCCTGAACCCCCAGACAGGAGCTGTTCACGCTACCAGGTCATTTGACTATGAACAAACACAGACACTGCAGTTTGAGGTGCAGGCCCGGGACAGAGGCAGCCCACCACTCAGCAGCACTGTTACAGTGCGACTGTTTGTGCTGGACCTCAATGACAACGCCCCAGCTGTGCTACGCCCTAGGGCCAGGCCTGGCTCCTTATGTCCCCAGGCATTGCCTCCATCCGTTGGCGCCGGTCACCTAGTCACAAAGGTGACTGCGGTGGACTTAGATTCAGGTTACAATGCTTGGGTTTCCTATCAGCTCCTGGAGGCCCCAGACCCCAGTCTGTTTGCAGTCTCCCGATACGCTGGGGAAGTTCGGACGGCTGTTCCCATCCCAGCTGACCTCCCACCTCAGAAGCTGGTCATTGTGGTGAAGGACAGTGGTAGCCCACCCCTCTCTACCTCTGTTACTCTCCTTGTGTCCTTAGAGGAAGACACTCATCCAGTTGTCCCCGATCTTCGAGAGTCTTCAGCTCCCAGGGAAGGAGAGTCCCGCCTGACCCTCTACTTGGCAGTGTCCTTAGTGGCAATCTGCTTTGTCTCCTTCGGTTCTTTCGTGGCACTGCTCTCTAAGTGCCTGCGTGGGGCGGCCTGTGGAGTGCCCTGCTTTCCTGCCGGCACCTGTGCCTGCCTCACCAGATCTCGGAGGAGGGAGGGGCTTCCTCCTTCCAATGGGATCCTCCGAATCCAGCTAGGGTCAGAAGATCCTATCAAGTTTGTTGATGTGGGCGGCCACTCTCATGGCTGTACACCATTGGCTTCTGCACCCACCCGGAGCGATAGCTTCATGATGGTGAAGTCGCCCAGTGCACCTATGGCAGGGGAGCCTGTGCGCCCAAGCTGTCCACCCTCTGATCTTCTCTATGGGCTAGAGGTGAGACCCTTTCAGTCTCAGCCAATGCTTGAGGGTTATTGTGACCCAGACAAATGTCTGGGCCAAGTGCCAGAGAGTACTGACCTTCCCGTAAGATCCCATAACGATGCCACCATTTTTATGAGTAGTAATTATGTTGTTAATGCTGTGCTGTACAGGTGTTTTTTGACTTGACCTGTGATTAGAACTTGGGGGTGATTAATGGCCACATAGATTAGGACTTGGGTGTGAGTAATGCCCATATTTGAGAGTAAGAAATAAAAGTAACTGGTTATCAAGAACCAAGCTGTTGGGGAAGCCTGCTAATGGGATGTAGGTGCATCCATCCACGCTATCTTGCACAAGGGTGGGTTGGGCCAGCACATCACCTAATCCCAGGACTCCTTCCTCTGTGGCTGTATCCTGGAGAATGTTAACTCTGGTTTACCATCTCCAACTGGTTTGACAGTAGACTAAAAATCTCTGCTCCATGTTGTCTGGTGTTTTCTAGCCCAGTAAGAAGGAAACTGTTTTGTTTTTGTTTGTTTGTTTGTTTGTTTGATTGATTGATAAAATAGCAGAGTCAAAAAAAGGAAAGATTGGGGCGCAAGGAGGTATAGATCAAATTGTTTGCAGAGATCTTCCTTTGGGACTCCTGATATTCCCCACTGGAATGTGAAGTAGATGCAGTAAGCTGGGGACAGGGGTATGTCTGTTACCTCTTTTGGGGGGAAAGCAGTAGGTGGTCACTCCATGTCAGAAAATTGATTCACAGTTAAAGAATTCACACAAGCGAGACATCCTGGGACTCCTCGGGGAGAGTTTTGAATTCAGTGGAACTATGAAGCCTAGAAGGCATTCTGGTCAACCTCGGGGTGGGCCTAGATCAGCCCTAGAAAATGTTCCTTTTCCCATAAGCTGTGGTGTTCAGTTCACATTCTGAGTCTAGGGTGAACTAAGAAAAGCTAGGCCCTTAGCCATCAGCTGGCATTGCTGGAGAGCTGGCCAAGACTTTAGAAGGTCCTGAACAAGCTTCAGTAGTATTTAGTATGATCTGGGGGGGGGGGGGGGAGGAAAACACCACCACGTTGGTTTTGCCTCTCCACAAGGACACATTTTTGTTGGTTCAAGCAAAATAGTAGAAGCTTCTGAAGTCATGCAGGAAGTTGCTGGGACAGAACACTGAGGAGTTTTATACCATTTTAATCTTCCCCGTTGAGCACCGAGCCATCCAACTTCACTGCCAACAGGGCTGAATCAACCTGCCTCACGAATGAGTGGGGAGGTAGGCGGCTTTTGTGACACAGATTTTTCAGCGGCTGTTCCCAAGGTTTCCAGGACCAAGGAGACTTCATAATTGGTTGAGAGCAAACAGACTTTTTGGCCAATCAAACTTAGAGCTGAGGTGGGGGGGGGGGATCTGCTCTTCCTGCCTGCCTCTCCTCCTCCAGCTCCACTTACATTTAACTCCCCTCCCCCACCCACCCCCGCCAGTTGGTGACTAAGAAAGGCTCCAGGCAGACAAACCTCAGAGCAGTGTTTTTAGAAGCTGGAAGGAGACATAAGAGACTTCACCTTCTGCATTCCAAGCCCTGGGTTTTTTTACCTTGGAGACAGGACAGCACAGTTACTCTCCAAGAAGGGACTTCTGGGTCCTGGGGCCTATGGCATCCCCACAGCTCGCTGGGAAATGGCAAGTGCTGTATATGTTGTCCTTGTGCTGCTGTGGCTGGGTGTCTGGGCAGCTTCGTTATTCAGTGGTGGAGGAATCTGAGCCGGGGACTTTGGTGGGGAACGTTGCTCAGGATCTGGGTTTAAAGGTGACAGATCTGTTGAGCCGCAGGCTCCGACTGGGCTCTGAGGAGAACGGGCGCTATTTTTCCCTGAGCTTGGTGAGTGGTGCTTTGGCAGTGAATCTAAAGATTGACAGAGAGAGCATGTGTGGAGCCAGCACTAGCTGCCTGCTGCCTGTCCAGGTGGTAACTGAACACCCACTGGAGCTCATCCAGGTAGAGGTAGAGATCCTGGATCTCAATGACAACTCTCCTAGCTTTGCCACTCTTGAACGAGAGATGCGCATCTCAGAATCAGCTGCACCTGGAGCCAGATTCCCACTGGACAGTGCTCAAGATCCAGATGTGGGCACCAATACTGTGAGCTTTTATACTCTAAGCCCCAGCAGTCATTTCTCTCTGAATGTGAAGACCCTAAAAGATGGAAAACTGTTCCCCGAGCTAGTGCTAGAGCAGCAGCTAGACAGGGAAGCCCAGGCAAGACATCAGCTGGTGCTCACTGCTGTGGATGGGGGAACCCCAGCCCTCTCAGGGACCAGCCTTATCTCTGTCATTGTGCTGGACATCAATGATAATGCCCCAACTTTCCAGTCCTCAGTTCTACGTGTGGGACTCCCAGAGAACACACCCCCAGGTACACTGCTGCTCCGTCTCAATGCCACTGATCCAGACGAGGGCACCAATGGCCAGCTAGACTATTCTTTTGGAGACCATACATCTGAATCAGTGAAGAATCTCTTTGGCCTGGATCCTAGCAGTGGAGCAATCCATGTGTTGGGTCCGGTAGATTTTGAGGAGTCAAATTTCTATGAAATTCATGCAAAAGCCCGAGACCACGGACAGCCAGCCATGGAGGGCCACTGTGTAATTCAAGTGGATGTAGGGGATGTTAATGACAACCCCCCTGAGGTGCTACTGGCATCTTTGGTCAACCCTGTTTTAGAGAGCACACCAGTGGGCACAGTAGTGGGGCTGTTTAATGTGCGGGACCGAGACTCAGGTAGAAATGGTGAGGTGAACCTGGATATATCTCCAGACCTGCCATTTCAGATCAAGCCTTCAGAAAACCACTACTCACTGCTCACCAGCCAGCCTTTGGACCGAGAAGCCACACCCAATTATACCATCGACCTGCTGGCCAGTGACTCCGGATTACCCCCTCTACACGCGCATCTCACCATCAGGCTGAACATTTCAGATGTTAATGACAACGCACCCCATTTCACCCAGCAGCTCTACACAGCTTATATCCCAGAAAACAGGCCTCCAGGCTCGCTCCTCTGTACTGTGGCTGCCTCAGATCCAGACACAGGGGATAATGCCCGCCTCACCTACTCTATCGCAGGAAGTCAAATCCAGGGAGCCCCAGCCTCCTCCTTTGTGTATGTCAACCCTGAGGATGGACGAGTCTTTGCCCAGCGGACCTTTGACTATGAACTACAGCAGATGCTGCAGATTGTGGTGGGAGTCCGAGACTCCGGCTCCCCCCCACTGCATGCCAACACCTCCCTCCATGTGTTTGTCCTCGACCAGAATGATAATGCCCCAGCTGTGCTGCACCCACGACCTGGCTGGGAGCTCTCAGCCCCTCAACGTCTCCCTCGCTCTGCTCCACCTGGTTCTTTGGTCACCAAGGTGACAGCTGTGGACGCTGATGCTGGTCACAACGCATGGCTCTCTTACTCTCTATCACCACAGTCCACAGCCCCTGGACTGTTCCTCGTATCTGCACACACGGGGGAGGTGCGCACAGCCCGGTCCCTATTAGAGGACGACTCTGACACCCAACAGGTGGTGGTTCTGGTGAGGGACAATGGTGACCCTGCACTCTCCTCCACAGCAACAGTACTGCTGGTCCTGGAGGACGAGGATGCGGAGGAAATGCCCAAATCCAGTGACTTCCTCTCGCACCCTCCTGAGCGGTCCGACCTCACCCTTTACCTCATTGTGGCTCTAGCAGCTGTCAGCCTCTTATCCTTAGTCACCTTCACTTTCATGTCAGCTAAGTGTCTGAGGGGACATGAAGATGGGGACCGGGGTGGGGGCCAGTGCTGCAGGGGCCAGGACTCACCCTCCAGGGAATTCTATACGCAGTCCAGCCCCAACCTGCAGGTGAGCTCAGATGGCACACTAAAGTACATGGAGGTGACATTGCGGCCCACAGACTCCCAGAGCCATTGCTACAGGACGTGCTTTTCTCCGGCCTCCGACGGCAGTGACTTCACTTTCCTCAGGCCCCTCAGCGTTCAGCAGCCCTCAGCCTTGGCCCTGGAGCCCGAGGCCGTAAGGTCCCGCTCTAGTACGCTTCGGGAGAGGAGCCAGGTGAGGGCTGGGCGCCGGCACACGATCCCTGGGGGGTGGCGCATTGGAGAAGCTGCCAGATCCACTTAAGGGCCTTTGGTCTTGCACTCTCTTTGTACCGCGCTGGGTCGTCTGCCCGATCCATTCGAAAGTGGACAATCAGAGGGGGGGGGGGGGGCAAAGATGAGGATCTGAGCATCCGGGTTGGTGGTGTTTATGGGCCAGGGGAGGTGGCCTCAATTCCCATCTCGCAAACAAGAAAGGCAGGCACCCTACACCGCTGCTGGAGAATTCACAGTGACCTGGCAGATGCTGGGGGTCCCGCGTGGAGGCCGCCACAGACCCATGCTGCAACCTCCAGGGCGCTGGCTCCAGTGCGATCTGCCACTCTTGAGGCTTCCTCCTTGGTTTCTCCCCACTCTTCAGTTCAACTCTGCTTACTCCAGTTCCACCCAACCACTGGTGTTCTGCTAGGGCTGACTGGTGTCCTCGGTGCTGGTCACACCCACACGCCAACTCTCCCACACTAACGCCCTGGGCTGCCCCGAAGGTGCTCATGGTTGACTGGGACCTGGTGAGGTTCCCAAGTCGTGCCTGCCCAGGGCCAAGCGAGGGCTCAGGAGTTTCTCCCCAACCCGCCCATAACTTTCAGGCGGATAGTATTACTTTTCAGGTCATCCCGGCTGAGTTCTCAGCTGAGTCGGATTTCTGAAAGTCAGAGTGATGCTGGTGCTCTAGGCTCTGGACACAGCTAGCCCCAGGTCTGTTTGGGCCTGGGGCTCTATATAGAGCCCCTCAATCTCAGTGCCAGTGCCCCTCTTCTTATAAGCAGGGTCTTGGTTGGCCAATTAGAGGACTCTCAGAGGACTGCAGGCCCAAGACCCAGTGTCAACAGCAACCCTTTCTTCCCCTGGAAGTGGGAGACTGGAGAACTCCTATTCTGGGGGTTCAAAACTAGGCTTTGGCTCCGTGGTAAATGTGCTCAGAGATTTAGGGTCAGAGTTTGGGGAGGATGATCAGAGTAGCTGAGACTAGGCAAATCTTCCCTCCTCTGACAGATGCGGAAACCACAGCTTCAGCCTGATGCCAGGGATAGCCTTCATAGGCAGGGAAACTGAAGTGGTAAAAAAAACAACAACAACAAAAAAAGCCATGTCTCCACAAACTCAGAAGCTTTCATTCAAAATCTGTCCCGTCCTCCACCCTGCCTCTGCTTTATGGGGTTTACATTTTGGAACACCTCCAGATACTTCTGACAGCTGAGTGAAAGAGCCCTATTACACACCTCCTTAAAGAGCCAGCAGCACTCTGCAGAGGCAGGCAGATCTAGCTGAGTTCAAGGCAAGCCTGGTCTTCATAGTGAGTTACAGAACAGCCTGGGCTACACAGAGACCCCGTCTTTAAAAACAAAAACACAACAACAAAAACAAAACAGGAAGAACCAACCAGTCAAACAAAAAAGAACCAGGAAATTTCACTTGTCTCTCCTAACCCTGTACCTGGATACTTACATTAGCCCCTAGTAGCAGTTCCTTTCACAGAGGTCAGACAACTATCTCAAGTTCAGAATAAATGATGATGAAGAGTCTGATGCAGGTCTGTTTAACTCAGTGTGTGCTTTGAATAGCTTGGCACTTGGTACTTGTAAGCTGATGATTGGTATCTGACAGGACAAGACCTGGTGGAGGTTGCTCCTTATTAGCTAGCACCTTGAATAAGGAAGAAAGTCTTTGGGGGTCCTCTTTCTCTGCAGCCCCACTGGCAGATCACCATCCTGCATCCTCATGTACGTTCTGCTGCCAAAGGGTACAGTGGCTAAGGGTCTGCACCCTTCTCTGTGGCAGCCCCAGGAATCTCAGGTTTCTGGGTTCCACTCACATCGCTGTCACTTGTGAACATCAGTGTGAGTCATTGGCAAGTCCTGGGCCTTCCCTCTCCCCAGTGTAATCTGAGAGGCTCACACTCATCCTCCTGGGAGCCTGTGTGAGAATTAATTACCAGCACATCCCAGAAACCAGTGAAGTCATGGCTGTAGGAAAGTGTGTGGTGGGATACCACATCCCCTGGAAGGACCTGCGAAGCTTAGAAATTAAGTGGTGGCTGACAGAGCCCTACATATTGAGCTGGGTGGGAGAGGGCTCATCTGGAGACTCAGTTGTCTCTGCTTGGGGATTGTAGAATGTGGTCCCTCTGGACTCCATCCCAGTCGTTTTCTCTGCCTTGGACAGAGATGCCTTGTTCTCATTTCCTTAGTCACAGGCCATTGTGCCCTATGAAGTTCTGGGGGTGAGAGGCATCCCAGGGCTTGGATGCCCTATAAAGGGCCAGGCTGGCATGACTCCTAAATTAATAATGTATTTAGCTGTGGGAAGAGGTCTTTGAGAGCATGAGCCTGGAGGAGGGGTCCCTCTAAATGTGCCACTGAACAACTTGGCATGAAAAGGGTTACCCAGAGCAGCAGCCATCTTGCTGCCGCTTGCTTTGTTCCCAGCTAAGGAACTGAATGATTCTATTCTAGGGCCGGTGGAGTTTTAGGTAAAGCCTCTCTGCCATTTGAAGATGGACACTTTCCTGAATCCTTTCTCTCCCCAGAAGACACTCTGGATCCTGGAATTTTGGCTCAGAAACTCTGAGCCTAGGACAGGAAAAATGGATCCATTTCTTCAGCAAAGAAATCTGTGCTTGCTCATTGTGATCAGATGAAATATTTTGTTAGTGTCTGGGTTGGTTCTCCCCCCCCTCCACCTTTGAAGATATATATACCATCCCCCTTCTTATCCCCTTCCCTTCCTTTACCCATTCTCTGTCCCCACTCCCGGGGGCTCGGTAACATCTCACACTGTTGGTACTCAGTCACTTTCCTTCTGTTTTCTCCACAGCAAGCCCCGCCCAACACTGACTGGCGCTTCTCTCAAGCCCAGAGACCCGGCACAAGCGGGTAGGTGACTGATTCCCAGCCCTCCCTCTTCTCTGCGGCATTTTCCCAGTAATGACCCGTGGGAGGAAATGAGGGGAGGGCTTGGCATGTTCTACAAACTTCTTCCCTCATTTCATGATTTCAAGGAGGCTTTTGTCTCCTGGGGGCTGCTATACAGACCCCAGGAAGAAGAGATGCCAACTTCGCTACTTTGGAAGCAAAATTCACCCACTCACACTCTCCCAACCACATGCTCATTTTTCTATCTCCTGGAGACTCTGTGAGACCCATGGATAGGTGGGGGTGGGCTGAGGGGGGGCTTTTGTACCTATCCGATGTTTACATTCTCAGAGCTGGGCTCTAGCTGTGACTTAAGCAGAGGAAATGGAGCAAGGGAAAAGCCCAGCTGTCTCCAGTCAGAACCTTCCCTGAACCAGGGAGGAAAATGGAGGTGGGAGAAAGAGAGAGAGAGCTCCAGCTCTGCTGTGGGAAAAGGGAACTGCACATCTGGTGGTGGCACTGTTTATAAAATGGTACTTTCTCATGGCAACATGAGAAATAGAAAGTTGCCCTAAGGCGAACCAAGGCAGGTCTCCCTCACCCTGCTTCTCCAAGCTGCCTTCTGACCCCACACTTGTCCTGCCCTGTCTACCTGCTAGATTTTGTCTCTGTTTTCTCTTTCTCCAGTCTTCCTCTCCTCCCACTTTCCCATCCCTGCATCCTCCCCAAAGTCTCTGCCTTTCCATTCTCCATCCCTCACACCCGTGTCCTCTTGCCCTGGTCTGCACCTGTCCTGTCCTGTCCTGTGCACGCCATGGCACAGTGCTCAATAAAAGTGGAAGGAGTGAAGAAATTTGACCCTTCCCAGTGCCAGACTGTTTTTCCTTTCTCCGTCTCTGTCCCTTTACTTGTCCTCTTTTGTTTATCTCCCAGTTCAGTCATTTCCTGTGTTACTGTGATCTTCTGTGATGCCCCATCCCCCCCTTTCTGTTCTAAGGCTCACTGTCTCTATGTTTCTCTATGTTCTCTATTCAGTCTATGTTTATTCTGCTTTTCTGCTTGTCTTTCAGAGTCAGAGTCTCAGTGTCTACACACACACACACACACTCACTCCCTGCCTCTCATTTCTTGGCACTTGTAGGCAAGCCAGCACCCAGCCGGCCTCCTCCTCCTGCCCCTCACACACAGAGCCTTTGATAGCTGCTCTCCACCACTCACCCTCCCATCCCAATTGCCCCAGCTGTTCATTTCAATCAGGCATAAATTCCTGCTGAGACAGGAACCCCCTGTGGGGGTGGGGAGATGGATGGACTTCAGCAGAAGGACCTTCAGTTGGTCTGGGGGGTGGGGGGTATGGGATGGGACCTGGGCCAGACTGCTAGGCAGAAGCTAGGAGCTGGGAAGAGTCAGTCCAGGGAGGGAAACAATGTTTGGGCTTGCCCCCTTTCTGCATTTGCCCAGATGCGGAGATGGTGACTTCTGAGGCTTCCATTTTGCTTTCTTCTCACTAACCAAGCCCTAGCTACAACAAGAACCCAGAAGCCTTGAGTACAGGCAGATTCCAGCTCCTAGGCATGGGCAGGCTTGTCTGCAGCATCAGGAATGCAAAGCACTTCCTAGAGGGGCCCCTAAAAGGCTAGGGCTGCTGTTGCCCCTTCTTTGACCCCAGCTGTTTCCTTTTTCTCCTGCTGGCCCCACCAGCCTTCTGTAGGTTGTTCTTGTATTCATTCATTAAGTGAGTTCTTACTGAACATCTACTGTGAGCCAGGCACTGTGCTAACATGCCTGTAAGAATGAACAAGCAGACACCACTCCCAAACTCTGAAGTTTCCAGGCCAATGGAGGAAAAAAGAAAAAAACAAAAACAGACAATAAATTACACTTAAAAAACAAACCAAAAAAGCAAAAAGCTCTAGTTACAAATCATAGTTCTGTGAAGAAGAGGATGGATGTGATAGGGAAGAGATTAGGGAATGCCTCCAGGAAGGTGACATTTGAGTTGCTGCAGCTTTGAGACATGCTGGGCAGCTGTGTTCCTTCTACCCTGGCCAGTCAAGACTCTGGCCCTGAAGCAGCAATTGTTGCTAGTCTTGGAAGCCCCAACAGTTGTTCCTCATGTACCACCTCTGGAACATCTTTCCCAGGCTGTAGCTCCCTTCTCATCAGTGAGAGGCTTTGGTGGCCTGGAGTCCATAGTGGAGATCTTGAGGAGATGAAAAAGGCTGTCTCCCTTCCACAGTTAACTTTCTGCAGTTGACTCAGCCCCAAAGTGGCCAAGATAAGCAAACACCCAGGTGTAATCCAGAGGTGCCAGCTTCCCTCCCTTATCCATTTAGTGAGGACCTTAAGCAATCCACGTATCATGGGACAGTTAGAGGCAGCCCCCAGTCTAAAGGAGTTGGCAGTGTGTTGAGTGTTGTGAAGAACAGCATGCATGGGGATTTGACCTAGTCAGAGAGCAGAAAGATATGAAGGAAACAAGTCAGATGAAACCTGAAAGATGAGTGCAGGTCACCCACTGAAGACAAGGAGGAGCATTCCAGATGTAGAACCTGTGCAAAGGCCCTGTGATGAGGCCTCTTGGGATGAACAGAATGACAGGATGTTTCCTCTTGGCTGCCATTTTGATGGGCAAACTGGAGAGAGGAGATGAAGAAAGGCAATTTCTTGTACTTCGTGCAATGCTGGTGACAGCCCTCCATGGCTCTCTGTCCACTACCTGGCCCACTGTCTGCCAGTCCATCGGGCCAACCACATCATGGCTAGAGCAGGACCAGTGTTGAAGTCTTCAGCAACCCAGGGTGAAGTTCAAGGCAACAGTAGGTTACGCTGCCCAGACAAAAGGGAAAGAGTCCTTGGTGTGTGTTTCTCTTTCCCCGCACTGTGCCTTCTCAGGCCATTCTCTGGCTTCTTGTTCCAAGAATTGTTGTTCCAAGCCTTGAGCTCAGCAAGCTATTTCTCTCCTTCAGGCTGTATCCTGGGCTCTGCTCTGGTTTACAGCTGTTCCCAGAGTCCCTGGTACCACCTTGTTCTTTGTGGTTTCAAATTATATTCTTCTCCAACCTGGGTGTCCTATTCCTTCCGTGAGACACTATTCCTGCTCTCTCTCCCCCCCTCCTCTCCTCCTCTCCTTCCTTTCCTCTCCCTCTCTCTGATTGGACAGTTGTTCAACAAACAAGTAGCACCCCCCCTTTTTCCCTGCTCATAAAATAGTGCATTCTCGGTGCTGGAGAGAGGGCCCAGGCCCAGAGGTTTAGAGCGCTGACTGCTCTTCCAGAGGCCAGAGTTCAGTTCCCAGAACATACGTTGGTTGGGCAGCTCATTATGTTTCTCAAACAGGAGAGATAGGAAAGAGAGAGAGAGAGAGAGAGAGAGACTCCTTCATAATCTAGGAAGAACTACTAACATTTTAATATAGAAAAAAAGTACAGCCGGGCGGTGGTGGTGCACGCCTTTAATCCCAGCACTTGGGAGGCAGAGGCAGGCAGATCTCTGTGAGTTCCAGGCCAACCTGGTCTACAAAGCGAGCCCAGGATAGCCAGAGCTGTTACACAGAGAAACCCTGTCTCAAAAAACCAAAAAAAAAAAAAAAGTACATATATGAAAATAGATAGTATGCTGGAGCTCTCAGTTCCTGCCATTCGGCCCTAATTTGCTGTCCTGTCTCATGCCTTTGAGATCCATGCCCTTGTACTCCCTTAGATTATTTCAAAGCAAATCTCATACTTTGCATAATTTTATCTGGGATTTCCCTGTCCTTTTATTAGGTATGACAATAAATGTCTTTAATCCCAGCATTCTGGAAGCCGAGGCAAGCAGAATTTTGTAGGTTTGAGGCTAGCCTGGTCTACAGAGTGAGTTCTAGGATAGCCAGGGCTACATACAGACCTGTCTGGGGAAAAAATGATTTTTAAAAAAATATACATTTTGCATTTGGTTCAATGTCTCCTAAGTCTCTCAGTTCTTTTTAATATAAACGTTACTTTCCCACCGTTTTTATCTTCTGATTGTGATTAATTCATTGAGTCTTTTGTTTTGTTTTGTTTTGTTTTTCGAGACAGGGTTTCTCTGTGTATCCTTGACTCTCCTGGACTCCCTTTGTAGACCAGGCTGGCCTTGAACTCACAGAGATCCACCTGCCTCTGCCTCCTGAGTTATTCATTGAGTCTTAAACATACTCATTATGTATCTTTCTAAGCTTTTTATTTCTATAGTCAAATAGCATGCATAAGCTTATTTTTTAAAACATCTGGCAAACTTGTTCATCATATTACCAGTTTGGATTTTTTGGTTTTTCGAGACAAGGTTTCTCTGTATAACAGCTCTGGCTGTCCTAGACTTGCTTTGTAGACCAGGCTGGCCTTGAACTCACAGAGATCTACCTGCCTTTGCCTCCCGATTGCTAGGATTAAAGGCGTGTGCCACCACGCCCAGCCCTGGATTTTTTAAAATGGAAATTGAGGTCACCTTTCCAGTATTGTTGTAGCCTATTTTTTTCTCCTTTATATCATATGACTTCCCACATGTCAGTAAAAACCTTCAAAAGTCATTTAAGTGTTGCATAATGTACTTCATATGGATAAATACACACACACACACACACACACACACACACACCCATACATACACCTAGTTTTTAGGTGCTAATAGATACTTGCTTTGTTAACCAAATACACCTGAATTCACATTTTAACACAATTAAGTACAGGCTGTTGTCAGTGTGACTTTCCCAGGTTTCTCACTTTTTCTTAGCATAACACAGGGAATATTTTGTCACAGCCCAGCACATAAGATACTCCTCTTTTCCAACCTCCACACACAGGGAGAGCCAGAATACTTGGGTGCTTGGATCCACAGTTCATCTCCTTCATGTTAACTTTTTTTTTTTTTTGGTTTTTTGAGACAGGGTTTCTCTGTGTAACAGCTCTGGCTGTCCTGGTCTCACTTTTGTAGACCAGGCTGGCCTCGAACTCACAGAGATCCGCCTGCCTCTGCCTCCCAAGTGCTGGAATTAAAGGCATGCACCACCACCGCCCGGCTCATGTTAACTTTTGTCTTCAAATCTTGGAAGACCCCCCTGAATCTGCTGCTGGGACTCCAGGGCCGCCTTGTTGAAGTCAGGTTCCTCTGTGTGAGATCATCATGGGCTTTAGGGTCATATCAGGCCATATGGGAGTTGAAATTCTCCCTCTTGACTAACTGTGTGTCACTTTGAGAAAGCCTCCAAGCCCTGCCTTCATCTGCCGGAAATCAGGGATAATCATAACCCTTATCTGCAGAGTGGTTCCGAGGATAAAACAGACGATGGCCTGATGGGTCCAGGGCTCAGAACCACCCCCACCCCCACCCCCACCCCCATCACTTCTTGCCCAGCTTCAGAAAGCTGGCAGCCTGCCCACCTGCTTGGCCTCTAGCCTTCAAGCATTTTCCTGACAGTCTAGTCCTCATGGTCCCAGGCCACCCTTCCACTCACCTTCATTCCCTCAGCAGCCCTGCCCACTGCCAGGGCACCCCCCTGACCCGAGTTATCTCTGGCTGTGTCCCTGCACCTGACAGAGGAAAAAGCCAAAATGTTTAGTGTTCACTTTACTTCCCCAACCAATGCAAGCCGCCCCACCCCACCCCACCAAGTTTCTGAGGACATGCCCCTCCTCTGCCTTGAGAGCTGTCCTCTGCACCCTCTGTCTCCTAGGTGATTTGTTTTTGTGTTGTTTTTGGATTTTCCAGACAGGGTTTCTCTCTGTAGCCCTGGCTGTCCTGGAACTCATTCTGTAGATCAGGCTGGCCTCGAATTCAGAGATCCACCTGCCTCTGTCTCTCGAGTGTTACGATTAAAGGCCTCTGTCACCACCACCTAACTTGGTGATTTGTTTAACCTCTCAGGTTTTTAGCCCTAAAATGTCTCTCAAACATATCCAAAAGTTGAAAACATAGTATGCTGAAGTATACATATTAAGTGTTTAAAAAAACAAAAACAAAAACTGGCCCGGGGTTGGTGGCACATGCCTTTTTTTTGTTTTGTTTTAATTGAAAAAAAAATTATTTTGTGAATTTCACATCATGCACCCTGTTCCTCCCATCTCCCACCTCCCCCCCAGACCCACCCTCCACCCTTGCAATCTGTCCCAGCATAAAAAAATAACAGCTCATTGTGGAAGCTGCAGTGTATCTCAGTATGTCCCACAATATTCCCCTTTGTCCACACATTCTGCTTGCAGATGTTCATTATAATGACTCCTTGGTCTGGTTTGAGGACCCTGGTTTCTGCTACTCCATCAGTACTGGAACTCCTCTCAGATATGCCTCAACTGTTCTGTGTCATGGATATCCTGCAGTACTGGGTTGTGGAACTGACCTCTTCTTGCACTCCAGCAATTCATCCATGGGGTAGATGTTGGGGTGGGCCAACTCAAAGCCCTGGTTCTGGACCTGCAACCCCCACTTGCATGGCCAGTTCTACTATGAAAAGGTGCAGGGACTGCCCTCCAGAGTGCTGCAGCATGTGAGGGGCAGGGACAGCTCTCCTGCTCTTGTGACCCCCTTCTGGGCCAGATCTCCTGTTGGCCAATGGTGGTGAGGGCTAAATGGGGGGAGGGCATCTCTCCCTAGCCAATACTACCACATAGCAGACAGAAAGCAGGGCCGGCTCTCCCACACTCACTCCCTCAGGGCTGGCTCACTCACAATGCCCACATGCAGGGCCAGGCATAGTTCTTCTAGTTTCTGGTTTGTTTCCTGTCCTGGAAGCCCATCTGGTGCTTGACTAGTAGTGATCTGGGAGTCATCACAAGCTACCCCATGGTGCCAAAGTGGTGTTGGTATCCAGACTGCTTTTTTCCCCCAGGAATGTTAGGCTACTCTTCATTCAGATGTTCATAAGTCAGAACATTGAATGTAGACACAGCCTCTCTCCTCTCTGCCACCTATTGATGCACATGTGACATAGAAGTCACATCTGCAGTGCCTCTAGGGGCAGGGGCACATGCCTTTAATCCTAGCACTTGAGAGGCAGAGGCAAGAGGATCTCTGAGTTCAAGGCCATCCTGGTCTACAGAGTGAGTTCCAGGATAGCCAGGGCTACACAAAGAAGCACTGTCTCAAAAAACAAACAAACAAAACCCTCAAAACCAAAAAACTAGATTTACTATTCATTTGCAGGCACACACAGGGTCTTTCCTTCAGGAACCATGTGAAAGAACTATGGGCCTCAGAACATTTGATGTAATGCACACCTTTTAGGACTCCTATAAAATCACAAAAGAATGACCATATTTGAGGAATTTAGCATTAATATAACAATACACAGTCCACTAGCAGACCTTCCCAAATGCTATCAGTGTGTCCTTTTAATCTATTCTTTTAAATTTAATTTTAAATTTAAAAGTAAAAGAATTTGATAAAGGAGCATGAATTGCATTTGTATTTGGTTGCTATGTCTCTTCCCTCTGCTTTAATCAGAACAGCTTCCCTACCTTGTTTTTAAGGCAATAGATACTTTTAAAACATCCAGACCAGTAGTCCTTTAATTGCCCCTAGTGTGGGTTTGTTGATTTTTTTAAAAATAATTTATTTTATGTACATTGATGTTTTGACTGCATGTATGTCTGTGTAAGAGTTCCAGATTCCCTGGAACAGGAGCTACAGACAGTTGTGAGCTGCCATGTGTGTGCTGGGAATTGAACCAGGGTCCTCTGGAAGAGTAGTCTATGCTCTTAACCTCTGAGCCATCTCTCCAGCCCCAGTTTGTGATTCTTTTGGCTAAATTCAATATAATTCAACAGTCTCAGTAGGAACAGTCCATAGGTGGTATTTTGGACTTCCCACTTAATACCAGTTTGTCCTGTTACCAGCATCTGACATCTGTTTGTCCTGTTATCAGAATTGCCATTTGTTCATTTGGTAAAAGTTGTGTCCCCGGACTTCTTCATTATGGTTATTTTCATTTTTGTCTACTTACCTCTTTGAGACAAGCTCTCTGTGTGGTCCAGGCTGGCATCTAACTTTGGGGCTCAACTGAGAGCCCTGCCTCCCAAGTGCTAGGATTAAAGGCATGTGCCCCTGCCCCACATGTGCCCACACCAGCCTCCATAGTGCTGGGACTACAGGTGTCCATCACGATGTCCATCCTTATAAAAGATGGAGATTTTCTTTCTCTATAACCCAGGCTGGTCTTCAACTCACAGTCTTCTTCTGTCAGACTCCAGACTGCTAGGTTTCTTCTCTCATGTCTGCAAACTAGAGTAATTTGACCCTTTAAAATCCACATGATGGCTGGGTATGTTTGTCATCCAGATTACACACACACACACACACACACACACACACACACACACACACACACA
>CAJQZJ010000565.1:589790-619962 GCA_907164525.1 Lophiomys imhausi
ACACACACACACACACACACACACACACACACACACACACACACACACACGCATGTGCTCTCTTCACTCTTCAGGGTCTACCCTGAAACCAAATCTTTCTTTTTACTTCATTGGGACCTAACTCTCTCCCTTGTTTGTTTGAGGCAAGTTTATCTCTATGTAGCTCAGACTGATCTGAAATTCTCAAATATCTTCCTATAGGCATGCATCCCCAGGCCCAGCCAGGCAGCACTATTTTTATTGGGGGAACTTCTCTGTGCCAAGCTCTGCCAGTGTCTGGCAAGATGTGGTTTATTCCCTCACTCCTACAAACTAGAATAATTTGACCCTTGAAAATCCACATGATGGCGGGGTATGGTTGTATATATCTATAATCTCAGCACTCACAAGGCTGAGGGGGGAGAATTACTGTGAGTTTGAGGCCCACCTGGGTTATATAAGTTGTAGGCCAGTCTGGCTTACAGAGTGAGACTGTCATGAAAACAAACAAAAAAACAGAGACAGAGACAGGAAGGAAGGAAGGAGACACACGGAAATTGTCACCATGGGAAAGGTCCACACTGAGCATAATCAGTTGCCATTTCTAGCACTCTTAATCCATTTAAAAACATGAGTCACTTGGTGTTTTCAATGTACAGTGCTTGTTCGAAGTGACCTGAGGAAGCCCGGGTGCTCAAGCTTCCTACTGAGTGCTTCAGTAGGAGGCGGACACCGGTCCCCACGCCACAGAGGTCAGTGTAATGAAGGAGAGCAGATGGGGTAGTAGTTCCAGAACCACACAGGGCCCAGCCCAGCTCCAGCGAATTTTAGAATCTCCTAGGACACATTTCATCTACATTTGTAAATCAAAGGCTGTGGTCTGACATGATGCAGATCAGCTAGAGAGAGTTTGAAAGGGAAGTTCCTGGGACACTGATGATGGATTGTTTGGGAGTAGTGGACAGTTTGATGTGACCGTAGACTTCATGCCAGGGCCTTAGGAAAACAACAAGCAGATCCAAGTTTGGGAAACTGCTGTGGGGTTACTTGGGGCCTCCTGAGTTCTCTGATAATTTCTCTCCTGTTCCTGGCCCTTGATCTAGTTATGGGACATTCCCTAAAAACTGTCTTCTTCCACTGTCCTCAGAAGGCCAGATGTCTCAGGGTGTAACCGTAGATCACACCCTATCATGAAGGATGGAAGGATGGCATTCCTTTAAAGCACCTGAGACAGCATAAAGCTGGCTGGCCTGGGGAATGGACTTACTGGCTTCCGAAGGGTTATATACACTTACTGCTTCACTCAGAAGCAGGTCTTAGGCATGGGGTGGAGAAAACAGATAAGGGTGGGGATTTGGGGACCCTGGGAAGAGGCTGGGGGAGAATGAGAGGGGCTGACTGTGTCACTGTCTCCCCAGATCCCAAAATGGTGATGAAACTGGCACCTGGCCCAACAACCAGTTTGATACAGAGATGCTGCAAGCCATGATCCTGGCCTCTGCCAGTGGTAAGTGGTACCCATGGGTGTGATAGGGTGGGAGATGGAAGGAGGGGATGCTGCCACCATAGCTATGGGTGGGGTATAAGCCTGTGTGACTTCTCTGGAAGACTAGGCGTAGCTAGAAGAACAAGACTTCTTCCATAGAAGTCCATGGCGTAGCTCCATGTTGAGGGATAACAAAGGGGTCGAGAGGCCCTGAGGCGCCCAGAGCAAAGTGAACAAGTGACCCACCGGATGTGAGGGGGAGTGATGGCAAGCCTGGCTGCGAGCTGGGCACAGAGGCACACACCTGTAATCTCAGCATTCCATCGGCCAAGGCAGGAGAATCTCCATGAGTTTGAGATCAGTCTCGGTTACAAAGCAAGAACCCGTCTCAAAAACAAACAAATCCGACCCTGGAAAGAGTCACCACATGTAGCCCCACAGCTCTGCCACTTGCTGGCCTTGTGACACGGAACAGTTTGTTCTCTTTAAATTTCAGCTTCCTTAGCCAAGAAAATGGACAACAACCCCACCACCTTATAGGGAGGACTGCAGGAGAGGCACAGAGTGTGGTCCCAGGCCTGGCACATGCTAGATCCCACTAGTGGGTACGCATGTTCCCAACAGATTATAACAAGGCCATTATTTTTTGCTCCTCCGGCCTCCGGACAAGGACTGCAGTTTTCCCACAAGGCTAAGAAAAAGCCTCAGTGGTAGCATCTACTCCGCCAGTGGTGGTACATGAAGAGTAACAGGGTGCTCTGTGGGGCAAGCAGAATTGACTCCGTAATACTTAAGAGCACAGTCTTTGGAAGCAGGCTAATCTGGGTTCAAATCCTGCCACCCCCACTTAGGGATCCTCGAGGCATTAGGTGAAGCCCTTCTGGGCCTCACTTTCACTTATGAAATATTTATACATCTCATTGCGCTGTTTGAGGGTCAAATATAAGGCACTCAGCATAGCCTTGGCAGAGAGTGATTATAGTAACAGTGCTATAATTGATTAATCATTATCTTTATTGACCTGTAGGGATAAAAGAGAAAAACAGAAGCATTTTTCTTTCTTTTGAGACAGGGGCTCTCATGTAGCCAGGCTGCTTTCCAGCTCCATACACATCTGAGGATGACCTTGAACTTCTGGTCCTTCTGCCTCCATCTCCTGAATGCTGACATCACAGCTATGGGATACTGTGCCTTGTTTATAAGGTGCTGGGGATCAACCCCCCAGGGCTTCGTGCCTGCTGTGCAAGCACATCCCAGAATCAGAATCTAACTTTTTTTTTTATACATATGTACGAAGGAGCCACAGTCAATCCAACACCTGTTGGAAAGGACCAACTTCTGGCCCCGGGAAAGTAGAGTCTATGGGAAGCTCAGAGAAGATTAAGGCCCTGGCCTTACACATGAATCAGTAGCTTTGTTCCTGAATCTAGATAGGGGACCGGTAGGTAGAAAGCCAAAAGAAGCATCGCATGGCTATAATTGTGGCAGGATGTATGCTAATCACACCTTTAGGGCTTTAACTGCTCCTCTCTAGGATGATATAAGGCAAGCTCTGATCATCTGTGCTGGGCAGAGAGGAGGGATGTGAAAGGCCGTTCACCTGGAGCTTCCCAGTATCCAGCACAGCTGTGATTCTAACTCAGCTTAGCAACCAGGGTCCTGCTCTTTCTTCCACAGTCATCTTTGGCCTTTAAGATCTAGCCTGTCTCCCTCTTAGCTGACTGGACCTAGAGGCTGAATTCCACCAAGTGCATTACTCTCTCTGATTAAAGTTGCTAGATAAAATGTGGGGTTCCCAGTTCAATATAAATTTCAGATGAATATTTGTGCTTGTTTGGTTTTGAGACAGGGTTTTTCTGTGTAGCCCTGGCTGTCCTGGAACTCACTCATAGACCAGGCTGACCTTGAACTCAAGAGATCCACCTGCCTCTGCCTCCCGAGTGCTGGGTATAAAGGCGTGTGCCACCACCACCTGGCTATATATCATTTTAGTATAAGTCCTTCTTAAACTGTTTGTACAAGGCAAACTACATAAAAAAAAAATTCTCATTGTCTACACAAAATTCAGAGATAGCTGACAACCATGTATTTTTACTTGCTATGATTTAGTAATCTTACCTGTGATGTCGGTGAGAATGAATGGAACCTATGACTGACCAAAGGGCACATGAGGGAGACAGATGATAGGGGCTTTCAACCTCTTGGGACAGGGCTGAGATCCTTGAGAGGCCAGCTGCAGGCTCTGGGTCTGGGGAGATGCCAGGCCCAGCTCTTAAGGGAAGTAAACAGGTCTCTTTAGCTGTTGTGGCCTTGAGCCCTAAGGCCAGAAAGCAGTCTTTTCAGCCCAAATCCAGATGCTAAAAACAGACATGGAAACAGTATTTATGGCCCAAAACCTTTCCAGAAGTTCTCCCTGGAGCAGTGCCGTGGCCGAATGCATGCTCCCCTGTCAGGGCTCCACCCCTCCAGCCCACACAGGACATGACCCAAGGCTGAGCCTGGGGCTCTGTGGGGAATAG
This sequence comes from Lophiomys imhausi, assembly GCA_907164525.1. NCBI lineage: Eukaryota > Metazoa > Chordata > Mammalia > Rodentia > Muridae > Lophiomys > Lophiomys imhausi. Next base: position 593,775 of record CAJQZJ010000565.1, read on the forward strand.
ACTCCAGGGTGGAGGTGGCAGGGTCAGGCGTGCTCGCACCTACTTCTGAGCCCCAGAGCCTGAGAGGCTCCAGGAGCCCAGCCAAGCCTAGTGAGGGGAGAAGGGAGGAACCCTTGGGAGAGCTCTTGAATAAACACTTGTGGGAGGTGCACCAAAAGTGGCTGTGGTTTGAATCTGTGCCAGCCTTGGGCTCGATACCTTGGTCACCTCTAGCTATTCCTATTGGGGGGTCTTTGTCTGACTTGGACTGGCAATATTAAGGGGACCAGGGGAGGGTGGTAAAGTGTTTGGAGATGGAGGGAGGGCCAGCACCCTTCCTCCAGCTGGAAAAGATCGTCTCTGTCTCTTTGCATTTCTAAGTCTGTCTTCTAGGACTAAGAGAAAACCCAGGTCCTTGCCTAGGCCACATCTTGGCAGGTAGGATATAACCAGAAAGGCCACTGGGGTCTGAACCAGAAGGTTAAAGTTGGCAATCCAGCTTCTCCCCTCCCCCAACCCCCACACGCCCAGATCCAGAGATGGGGAAGCTGAGTTATGGAGGCCCCTGAGACAAGATCACACAGCCACTGAAGGCGGAGCTGACAGGGTAGGGCTCCAGTGTCACATTCTGAATCTCCAACTTCTCTCCTTCCTGATCCATCTCAATTTCAGACTCCCACAAAGTGGCCATTCTGAGTGGGTCTCAGAGATCTTGGGTGCATGTAGAATGTGAGTGGGCCTGCCCTCTTGTCACTCAGTGAGGCATTTCCTGTCTCTTTGCTCAGTCTCACTTCTCCATTCCTCCACATTCTTTCCTTACTGAGTGCTTGGGGGCAAAAGCATCTCTCTCCCCCCGCCCCCCAACTCAAGCCCCTAAGTCACATTGGAATCCTGGCTCTTTGAAACTGGATCTGGGCCCTTCCCCCTTCCTTTCCCTGGCTGGAGGAGGCCGGCAGCTTGTGGGGAGGGGTGGGACATGGAAGACTGCTACCTCCTGGAGTTAATTAGGGAAATGTCAGCTAATGAAAGGGCTGAGGGAGGTGGGAGGGGTGGGCAGCTGTTCCCTCCTACTAGGCCTGCTCCCAGAAGAAGGCCTTAAGCCCCAGCACTTTGGGGACTGGAAATAGAGGGTTGTGAAAACCCAGACGCTGGGGTGCGGAGGTGGAGAGGCCCTGGCTCTTCTTGGCTTCTCTCACTTTCTCTCACTTTGCCCTTTTACCCGAACTGGAAATATTTCCTGTCTCTATTTCTCAATCTCTGGTTTATGTCCCAGGATTACTCAGCCTCTCCGACTTTAGGCTCCCTCTGCACGTGCTCCAAGGTCTAGGGTGGAGACAGAGGCTGGGGTAATCTCCACCTCTCAGCCAGGCAAGGCACGGTCTTCCTGGGCTTTAACTCACTGTGTCATGGAGGGTTTCGGAGCCTCCATCTGAGTATCTGGGAGTCAGATTCCCATCTCCTTCCCCATCACCGGCTCCATGCACAGAGGACCCGCTGTCACACTGGATGATGAGAATGACAATGAGGGGCAGCGGCGCCCCTAGTGTTTATTGAGCACTTGTCAAGTGCCAGGGCACTGAGTGTCTCTCTCTTGTAATCCTCATGGAACTCCCCATTATGGGCTATTTCTGTGCTTCAGCTGCTAGTTGGACAGTAGTCATATGGGGATCTTATTCCCATACAGATAAGGAGCCTCCATGTTAATCAAATGTGCTACTCTGAGCTTCACTGTCTTCCTCTGTTTAGTGGGCACTGAGTCACCTGCCTCGGGCACTGAGCCCCATACCTGTGCTGCACCTGAGATTTCTATTCCCAGGGCTGTCATCTCCTGGAGTGAGGGGCAACCTTCCTTTGCCTATTTCTTAGCCCCCAGAGCAGGGATAAGGTCCAAGTCGGTGGGAGTGGCAGAGGTACCTGTTCCCTCTGCTTAGATACACTTAGGGTGGAGATCCACTGTAAGGCATACTGTCTGTTACTGGCTTCTCTCAGCCTTGCCCCCCTATTCTGTAAAACAAGGACATGCCTGACTTGAGTGCTGTGTTGAGGCTTAAGTGACCATACCCACGCTTGCCACAGAGTAGGCAGTCCAGTGTTGTCAAGAACTGGTGTGGCTGATGCCTAGAATCAAGATGGACGCTAGCCTTGGGCTACTTAGCAAGACCTTTGACTCAAAAAACAAACCCCAAAAAACTAGGGGCTCAGTGCTAGACTGCTTGCTAGCGTGTGCAAGGCCCGTGATTGGATCCTTAGCACTGGGGATTATGGGAGCGAAGGATAGAAAAAGAACGGAATGTTTCTGCTGAACTGGCGTTTTGGCACTCAGGAGGCAGAGGCAGACAGATCTGGGTGAGCTCAAGACCAGCCTGAGTGAGGCTTCATCTCACAGAACCAAGGGCTGGCCCAGGACTGCTGGGCCACACACCGTTTACTCCCAGCACTCAGGTAGGTCCGGTCTAAATAGCTCTGGCCAGCCCAATGGTACATAGACTATTTTAAACAACAAAAACTGACCACACCTTAAATCCCAGCAGAGGCAGGGCAGATCTCTGAGATCTAGTCTAGCCTGATCTACAGCGAGTTCCAGGACAGCCAAGCCACACAGAGAAAAACTATCGAAAAACAAAACAAAACAAAGAAACCCACAAACAGCAACAACAAAACCCAAGAAAAACAAAACCACAAAAACAAACCAACAAAAAACAGGCGCTGGGCTGGGTATGTAGCTCAGCTGGGGGAGTGTTTGCCTAGCATGTGCAAGGACGTGAGTTCAACTCCCCAGCACCACACAGATGGACATATGTACACACATAAATGGAAGAACACCCCTGCATATACATTAATGGCAGAGCTACCTTGGTTAGGGGAGGATAACGCACAAATCATAGTCTAGTGTGTAAAGCAGGGGCAAGTATTTGAAGCCTTAGAGAAAAACTAGCTAGCATACTCTGAACACTTACCACACACCAAGCACTAGGCAGTTTACAAGCATCTTCTCATTTAATTCTCACCCAAAGTGGATGCTCTCTATTACCTTCATGTTCTGGGTTAGAAAACGGATGGCATAGGGAGGCTAGGGAGGCTTGCTGAGGATCACAGGAAGAAAGAGAGCTGGGAATTCTACTTTTGTCACTCTTGGCTTCTCTCACCCCCCCCCCCCCCATCCTTAAACACGGAGCCGGCCTTAGCCACCACTGTATTCCCTAACTGCAGTGGAAGGGACTCACTGAGCCCATCTGACCATCTGCTCTTCCTGTCTCTGCAGAAGCGGCTGATGGCAGCTCCACTCTGGGAGGGGGCGCTGGCACCATGGGCTTGAGTGCTCGATACGGACCCCAGTTCACCCTGCAGCATGTGCCCGACTACCGCCAGAATGTGTACATCCCTGGCAGCAACGCCACACTGACCAATGCAGCTGGCAAGCGAGATGGCAAGGCTCCAGCAGGTGGTAATGGCAACAAGAAGAAGTCGGGCAAGAAAGAGAAGAAGTAATATGGAGGCCAGGCCTTGAGCCACAGGGTGGCCTCCCTCCCCAGCCAATCCAGATTGTCCTTACTTGTACCCAGGCCTCAGAATTTCAGGGCTCACCCCAAGATACTGGTGGGAGCCAAGGCCATGCTCCCCCCCATTGGGAAACAGAAACAAGTGCCCAAGTCAACCCCCCTTCTGTGCCCTAGGGGGTTGACTATGCAAACAGAGTTCTGCTGAGAACCCCTATCCAATCAGTGATTGCACCCACATGGGTAGTAGGTTAGTGTGGACACAGAAGACCACGCCACACTCCCCTAGTTACAGCTGAACTCCTCCATCTTCCAACTCAGTCAGGCTCATCCATTCCTTGTCCCCCTCCCCTCCACCCTACCCACTCCTCCTGTCCCTCTCTTTGAGCAAGGTAGTTGGACTGTTTTGGTGACAGGTGACCTAAGAGGCCTCCTAGTTCTGAAGAGTTGGGAGAGAATTACAACCTTTTGGCCTCTCCTTCAGTTCAGCTTTTCCCCCAAAGTGTGGGTTTGGTACCAGTCTTCTCATTTCCTTCTAGAGCCTGAGACTTGTGCTTAAGTTTTGGTGGGACCGTCACCATCCCCCTAGTACTGATGCTTGCTGGATTTGGGGAAGGCATTTTGCTACCAAGCCTCTTTTCAATGCCTGGGGACCAGTCTTTTGTTTTTCACTGTTTGATGTTCCCACTGCATGCTGTGACTTCCCTACTCCTCAAAGAAGAGACTCCTTTGCATGTCTGGAGACAGTAGGGGGTGGTAAACTAAAGGGCAGCTGAGAGTCTACTGATGGGAGTGGGGCAGTGGACAAAGCAGCCTGTGAATAAACAGGGTCTTGCAAGGGGCTCTGTATGTACCCAGGGTACTGGTCCAATCCCCAAATTCTAGCCATAGACAAACGCCAGGCCAGACCCCTCTACCCTGGTTCAGCCAGGGCAGCTTGGGCTGAGCCACCAGGACCAATGGATTTAAGCTGGCATTTCAGTCCAAGAAGACTTCTAAGTGGGTTTAGGACCAGAGAGGAAAGAGGGGCCTCTGTGGGTGCTGGGTACTCCAGAGGTGCCCCTGGTGGGAGGGTCAGTGGTCCTAGCAGGAAGGGAGGCCCAGCAAGGCCATTCTTGGTCCCTGGGTGGAGTCAAGAAGCTAGAACAAGGGACCAAGTGGCCATAAAGTCACAGCCAATGACGGGGCTTCTCTGCCGGGCCCCTGTAGTCAAGCCCCTAGCCTCCACCTTACCAGGTGCCATTTCTTCTCAGAAGGCCACTGCCCGGGCCCCCAGGCCACCCCCTCGTGGCCAGAGACTGGTTAAAGCCCCCCAGTGCCTCCTTGTGCATAGAACTTCCCCTGCCCACCCCCCTCTGCCCCAGCCCTAGCAGTAGTGTAGAAGCCCCCTCCCCCGGCTGGTGTAGAATAGCCAATAGTGTAGTGTGGTGTGCTTTTACGTGATGGCGAGTGGGCGGCAGGCCCAGGCGATGGGCTGTGCGCGGCTGTCTGTCCTTGAATCTCAATCTGCCTGCGCGGCCCGTGCTGTGTTTTGTGCTGTTGTCCACACGCTGCGGCTACCCCTCCCCTGTACTGACTCCTCTATAAAAGCTTCTCTCCGCATAGTCACGTAGATCCTGCCCATCCCCCTTCTATAGCTCTTCTCGCAAGTTTTATACTCTAATATTTATATGGCTTTTTTTCTTCGAAAATTAAAAATAAAAAAAGATTTCTTCTGAAAGGCTGAACACGTCTGTTTGAGATGGAACACAGGACATGTGGGTGGAGTCGAAGGGTTGTCCTAAATAATAGAATCAAAGGGTCAAGTTGTGTCTTGGTTTTGTGTCACTAAGCGTCTCGACCTATTTTTGAATTGCGTGAGCAGACCACATATGACTGTCCAATATGGCGTGCATGTTTCTGATTCCCTGGTGTCTCTAATAATATGTGATGGACTGTAATGGTGCTTGTGGATACGTGTGCGGTGGTGTCGCTGGAGAGTATGTTGTGGGGGTGGGGAGTTTGCTTGTGCAACTTAGTGCGCAGATTTATGCTCGGGGCTGTCTCCAGGCAGAAAAGGAGACCCTGTACGGGGAGGGAGGGAGAGGTGGGCGGGGAGCAGGAGCACGAGTCGGGGTTGGGAGGGCGCTGGGGACTTTTCTCTAGTTCCCGCCCCTTCCCCACTAGCTACCTCCCGGCAGCAGCCGCGGTGGGAGGAGGAGAGGCTGATCCAGAGGAGAGCGGATTCTCTTTTGCCTACCCCCCCTCCACTGCAGCTGCCTGAGGAACAGTAGGAGTGAATGTCTGAGAGGCAATTCTCTGAAGACTGAGTCCCTAACCTGGTCCGCAATTTCTCCACGTGGAACTTGCCTTCCCTTTTTTTCTTTTTAGCAGCAACAAGCCTAATTGGAGGGCCCGTCCCTTTCTTGATGGGAGTCAAAGGAACTGCACGAAATGGCCCTAGGACCCACCCCCCTCCCTTTTTCTCGGCCGCTTCTCCACTCCCCTCCCAGCACGACTAATCCTACTCCTAGGTCGTTGGAGCGCCCCGCCCCCGACAGAAACAGACCCACAGATTTTCAGGAGGGTCAGTGAGGACATGTCCATCGAAAGAGCCAGAAGAGCAGTTTCTGGGCTTCCTCCCTGGGATTCTGGTTACCAGTTCTGCCACCTCCCTGGCCTGTTGCCATGGAAACCAAGCCTTCCGGGCGACTTTGACTTTGCGTGGGAAGGGTGGTGGTGTGTGAGGCTGCTGAGGCGAGAGCAGGGTTTTCTCGGAGCCCAGCGTTGGAAGGGCGGGGTGCTGGGTTCTATTCCGGGCAAGGCAGCAGACGGCAGGGCAATGAGCAGCTGTGGTTGGTCCCCTAATTGGTGTGTGGGCCCCAAAGAAGAGATGAAATGCACAGCCTCTGGGTTTAGAGGAGGCAGGTAGCCTCCCCCACACCTCCGGTCACTGCCACGTGAGGAAGGCAGTTAAGCATGCCCTGGGGTTATTTAAAAGGTTTTATTTCTAGTAAATGGCTGTACAAGGGCCCTCCCTGTCTATCATGGGCCTGCTCACTTATAAGGTGTCTTCGTGGAGATTTCCACTTGCTCTGGCAAGCACTGCTTAGAGGCCTGGGGCTTTATAACCTAGGCTGGGGATGCTCGGATCCCAGTTCTAGGATTAAGCCCCTCTAACTTGGTGGTGATGGAAGACATAGGTACTGGCCAGAACACTGTGGTATCTGGAGGTGCCCAGCCAACGGAAAGTTGAACATGAAGTAAAAAATATAGCTCTAGGCCTAAGGGTCACAAGGTGGAAGAAGCAAGAAGTAAACAAGGGAAAACAGTCCTGAAAGGGTGCTCTGGCCCGAAAAAAACACTATGCATTCACCATGCCCAAGCTTATGTCTGCCAGACCAGTTAGCTTCTGACTGATCTGACAGATCAACCATAGAGTGGGAAAACACCGACGAGAAGCCTAGACCACATAGTTAAAAGAACCAGTACAGATTTTACAAAGGAGGCTGGAGGGAGGTTCTGTTTCAATGCTTTATTGACAGTTGGAAACAAACCCACTGAACTGGAGGCAATGGCATCCCAGAAGCCCAAAAGGCATGGGGTTTACATTTTGTCCCCTCTACTTAAAATTTTTTTTAATTAAATGCATTTTAGCAAAAGTGATTAAAAAAGAAAAGGGTCAAAGCCCCTGATGTGAGTGAGCAAGGAGGTGGCTCAGGGAAGAACCAGCCCCTGGTACCAGTCTTCCCAGGAAGTGGCCAGGGGCTGCCACTGCTCCCTCAGACACATGCCCTAGCAACCCAAAACATCCTCCCTGGCCACGAAGCTCCTGGTACTGGCCCTTGTGTTTCTGAAACTCCTCCATGCTCTGGCAACTCTAACTCTGTGTCAAGTCTGGCCAGTGTCACTCCTATGTAGCCTCAGAAGGGAAACAGAAAGAGGCCGAGGAGGGGACAAAAGGGACCCTGAGCCAGAGAATCTGAGCTTCCTGAGGTTTGGGTCACCCACTCTGGCTGTTTAGAGAGTAGGGGGGGCCCACACCGTTGTGCCCACTTCTCAGTATCCACTTAGCATCTGGACGTTTGGCTTGATAATTTAATACATTCATGAAAACACAGCATTGGAGCTCTTGCTGCCCTATGGTGTGGACCAGCCCACCCAGAGAAATTTCTCTTGCCCCAGAACTGACGCTAGGGAAGGGTCTACCTTGGCCTCAGGGTTTAGCCTTGAGGGATGGGGCCAACATTCAGGCCATGTTCAGGACTGACCCCAGGAATGCTTGAACCTACCATCAAAGTGTCTTTTATTATGGAGGGGGAAGGGGATCAAAGTATTTTTCTTAAAAAATTTTTTTCATATAAAAATAGATCCATTTGCAAAACAATTTCTCAGCCAGGAGGCTCCACCTCCCATTTCCTTGGATGGAGGGGGTGAGGTGTTGGGATGGTCACAGTACAGCCCACACTCCAAATGAGATGCACCAAAGCTCTGGGGAAGGCATAGGGGAGGGTGCTCAGCTGCGGGGGGTGGGGGGGGGAGGCTGGTGCAGAGGGTCCAGGGAGGCAAGGGCATAAAGCATAGCAGCGGGCAGGGGGCTGGCCCCACACTGCCACTATGCCCTGTCTACCTGCCCATGGCTCAGACCTGGGACACAGTGGATCGGGAGAGACCTTTCCCAGGAAAGTGGGTAAGGGAGGGATTTGCTTCCTGCTTTTGCAGAAGGAGCCCCCAATACTACCGCACTAGTAATAAATAACTGCAGGGAGGAAAGTGGAGGTGACAGCAGGGGAAAGATTTAGCCCAAAGGTTCACAAGTCCCATGCTATTCTCAGGGCCAGAGAAAGCACAAAAGAAAAGCACAAATCTGAAAGATTGACCTAGGGGAAGGCCCACTATAAAGTGGGGCTAAGAAAGCAGGCGGGTTCTGTCTGAGACCAGGACCTCTGGATAACACAGAGGAGACAGGGTTAAGGCAGCAAACACGGACCCTGCTTTGGTAATACAACAGCCAGGGCTGGCTGGGCTGGGCTCAGGCCCCTACACTGCCCTTTCCTTCCAGCCTCCAGGCAGCTGAAGCTGTGTGATGTTCAGAGAGCAGCAGGCCAGACAGAAAGACAGGGTCAGGTGGTAGAGTAGCCACTGTAGAGGGGTATCTCCTTGACCATTTAGGCACATGCTGCAGGTAGACAGTCTGGGCTTCGCCTAGGAGCAGCAATTGCCATAAAGTCCAGCTTAGCTTGCACGGCCAACCAGCTCCTTGGCTTCTTCAAGGATTGTGGGAACTCCTTCATTTTTCTTGGCCACCTTAGCAGGACTAGTAGCCATGGCATCATCCTTGGTCAGCTCCGAGGCTAGCAGAGATGTGACTGCACAGCCAGCCTTCCTGTTGACTGCAAAGAGAAGATGAGACTCTGTCCACAGAAGGCCTGGTTTCTAATATCTTTATAACTCTACAGCAGGTGTTCAGCCAGAAGCCATGCAATAATGGCTGCTGCCTTGTCTGGTTGAGAAGGGGGGCCAGAGACTCAACATAAAATAGACCTTCAGGTGCAGTATGAAGGTCGGACACAGCTTAGCCAGAATAGGATTTGGGGGCCAGGAACACGATCCAGCAGTTAAGAATTCGGCTGCTCTGGTACAGGACCTAGGTTTGGTTCCCAGCAACCACAACTCACTACCACCTGTACCTCCGGTTCCAGGGAACCCATGCTCTTTTTCCTGGCCTCTGTGGGCACCAGGCATGCATGGGACGCATATGCACATATGTATGCAAAACACTCATACATATAATATAAATAAATCTTAAAAAAAAAGAACTGGGTTTAAGCATTAGCTTTGTTATGTATTAAGAGACAGTACTCAAAAGTCCACTTTCTCGTTTAGGTTTGTTGGAATTAAGTATGTTAAAGCTTTAGTATATGGTACTATTATTATTTTTAGGCCTCCACAGAAAGCTCATGGGTGAAACTCTAAGGCTGCCTCTGGAAGGCTTGTTCTAGCCTAAAGGCAGTCTTGCAAAGAGGACACAGCCACTAACTGTCATCACATGCACCCACACTCCCATGATTTCTCCAACAACCAAGGTCCACATGCCCGGCTCTTTCCCACCTCTTTAAGGTGTACGCTCTTTCCCACCTCTTTAAGGTGTACAACACACATGTACAACATATGTGTGCATGCACACACTGCGGGGTGAAAAAATTAAAAAAAAAATGTGCCACAGAAGGCCAACGATGACCGAGAGGGAAATCCTAGAAAGAAATGTCAGCCAAAGTCTCTCTGGCTTACTTATGGATCCATACTTCAGACCCCATCATCCTCAATGAAGACAGCTCCTTGGGAGCATGCTCATCTCATGATGGCCACCTAGTTCCATGCCCTTTTAAGCAGTATATAGTGACTGCATATATATACCGAACAACTTGGGGTTTTCAGAGCCAGACATAAAACACTTGATTCCCATGAATGCTCATCATAGGAAAGTTCACAGAGATAGAAAGTAGAATAACAAGAAAAGATGGCACTGTGGCTCACATCTGTAATCTAAGCACTTGGGAGACAGAGGTAGGCGGATCTCTGTGAGTTTGAGGCCAGTCTGATCTACAAAGCAAGTTTCAGGAAACCCTGTCTCAAAAAACAAGAGAGAGAGAGACAAATCTTGAAGGCCAGCATACTTAGAGGCTAGTCTCAGCTATGACACCCTGTCTCAAAATTTCTAAAGACAGAAGGAATAAATATCCCTTGCTTCTACTAAAGATTTTAATTTAAAATTAAACCTCATGTCAGAAGCTGATAAGATGGCTCAGTGAGTAAAAGTACTTGACTCCAAGCATGGTGCCAAGACATGGCATGTGTATGCGTGCATGAATGCATGCGCGAACACACATTTTATTTTTTAAAAGTTTACACCAGAGGAAAAAAGTTTATGTCAGTACCTAAAATAACAAAAACAAAAAGTCACTACCAGGCAGGCATGGTAATACATGCCTTTAATCCCAGCACTCAAATCTCTATATGAGTTCAAGACTAGCCTGGTCTACAAAGCCTGGGCTTGTTACACAGAGAAACCTTGTCTCGAAAAACAACAAACAAAAAAGTCAATACCAGGGACTGATGGATGGAGAACCAAGTTACTGCTACTTACCAAAGAAAGAAAAGTTTACCTTGATCTGAACATCACAGTTTGTACATGTACTAAAATACCATTAGATATTTCAAAAAATATGCACAACTTTTATGTGTAATTAAAAATGGATATAGGGTTTCTTTTGGAAATTAAAAAATATTCTGAAAACAAAGGTGCCAGTTGCACGATTCTGTGACAATCCCAAAACTGTATACTTGAGAATGGTGACATAAAAAAACAAAAGCTGGGATGTAATAGCCCACCCTGTTAGTCTCAGCACCTGTGGAGTCTGAAGCAGGCAGAACTCTGTGAGTTTCAGAACAGCCAGGGCTACACAAAGAGACTGTCTCAAAAGAACCCCAAAATCCTTTCTGGGACCTAGAGAAGGCTGGAGAAAGCATGACTAAGCCCCCAAGAACCAATGGCAAGCCCAGCACCTCCTAAGGAGGGCTGCAGGACTGGGGCCAAGAGCAGGAAGAGTCCAACAGGGTCACAAACAAGGTGTCTGCTTTGGGTCAGCCAAAAGCTTTAGGTAGGTGGAAGCCAAACTGGAAAGAGAACCTAAGCCTCCTCCAGGCCTGGCAGTCTCAGGGCAGAGCCATGACCCAGAGCTGTTTTCACACACGCAGAAGCTGCCCACAGGTCAGGAAGGGAGCACACAGTCCAATCCGCTCGCAAATTACCAACTTAGAGATCTCCTCCTCCTCCTCCCAAGGACACAAAGGGTTGTCTACCAAGAGGAGAAAGAACAGTAAAATTCCTGCTGACAGCATATGGGTGTGTCGAGGTGCAGATCACAGGTAGAGGGGTGTGTGTGTAAAAGACCTAACACCCTCAGGGTTTCACCAAGTTAGATGTTGAACTGTGGAAACAAACCTCAGTAACTGATGTGAGAGGGTGTATGTATGCTTTTCCTACTTTCCTTCTAGGTCTCTCTTCACATACATTTCTTTTCTACTCTTTTCTGAAGCACTCTATTCTTCAGTATCCCACTGTCATGTCCAGAAAAATGGTGGTTCCGTATCTCTTCAGTGCAGCTATGGATATGTGTACATGCATACATGCACATCCGTCTAAATCGAATGAACGAACTGGAACAATTGCTGACTCCAGACTCTGTGAACACCATCTTGGAGCAGCACAGATGTTAAGAGTTCCAGCAAGTCATGAGCTGCTGCTTCTGTTAGGATCCCTGTTGCATCTAAACCATCAGTATTCCAAGAAATCTCTGTACTCACGAGACTTCTGACTCATCATGTATGTCCTAAGACCCAGAGGAACACGGCAGACAGAGAAAACAGCACAATTTTCCCACTGAGCCTTGAAAGTAGGTACACTAGCTCATGAAAAGAACTAAGGGACCCCCAGCACCCCACTTTCTGATCTATCTCCATAGTCACCATTAGTTACACTGAGTGGACTACACAATCAGGAAACTGACTTCCTCCTCTGTAAGACTACTGAGTATTTACAGTAGCCACAGAACCAGGTCAGTGTCTGACTGTAGGATCTGGCACAATTACTAACCAGGAGAGTGGGCCCACAGATTTGGAGGTAGCGGCAGAGTCTGAGAAGATGGTCAAAGCTAGAATCTGAGAATGGGGGGTAAGCAAGATAGACAAGTAAAGCCTAAGTGATGCCGAGAGCGCAGCTCAATTAGAGAAAGTTTAATGCTCAGGGAAAATCCTGAGACACAGCCACGAACCACTGCTAAGAGGAGTGTTCTTGTTAATAAGCTTCCTCAGGGAAGGGAAACTGGGACAGATGGACAGTCATTATCATCCTAAATAACTCATCCTTGTCTGAAACAATCCTAATTATACCTCTTGTCCTATTTTTACAAAATTGGGGAGAGTAGTGATACAGGAACATTCTTCCCATGCAAGGGGTCATCAGAAAACCTCCCTGGTAAAATTTCACCACCCCCAGAACTCTTGCTGCAAATATCCTAGGCCAGAGTTTTCTGGCCCAGATAGAGGTCATTGTCATTTCCTGTCTAATACGCAGGCTTAATGGGAAGAGCCCTGGATTCACAAAAGCAGATACAGTTCTGGCTTTCTCATTATGCTTGGACAAGACCTTAGGCAGGGTCTGAACACCTCCTACCTATGAGGAGAGTGGACTACCAATAATCCATAGGTGGGAGGGCCTTTTTTAGCACCATTTTTAGACCTCGATTAGCACAAGTATAGCGTATAAGGAAGCTGGGAGACAGCAGAGGGAAGCCTCCAGAGAGACAGATGCCTTTCATTCTAGTATGTAAATTTAGGAGATAAAGCTGAGTCATTAAAACCACAAGCTGACTCAATCCCAGCTGGAAATAGCAGTTATAATACAATCACACGGATTGTCCCCTTCACACTTAAGCCATTGTTCTTCTGTACCCTGCAGACCACAGCAACTTACATGTTCCACCTAATGAACCAGCCCTGATAGTAACCCTCCTCCTCTAAGGCTTCAATAGGTCTTTGTATGCGGGCACTCCCTCATGTCTCCAGAGACTGGAGATTTTTAACATTCTTGGAGACTCTAGGGAAAAAGTTAGTGTTTTTGACTAGAGACAGCTGCCTCTGAGAATGGGAGAGACTGTGAGGCAGATAAACCTGACAGGGCTTCTGGTTCTTTGGCTCTCAGCACTTGGTCATGAGAAGTTCTCAACCTGTGGGTCCTGATCCATTTGGGGCTCAGATTCCAGAAATCCTGCGTATCAGATATTTATGGTTCATAACAGTAGCAAAATTACAGTTATGAAATAGCAACGAAAATAATTTAATGGTTGGAGATCACAACATGAGGAGCTGTGTTAAAGGGGTCATAGTATTGGGAACAGTGAGAACCATTGGTCATGAGGGGCAGTCAGAGTCAGCCAGACAGACAGCAGCTGGGTCTAGCCGCCTTGGAGGGCTGTGACCCCTGGAGCCGCTGTACTTTGAGAAGGGGGTCTTCAAAACTCCAGGGTTTTTCTTTGTAGAAAGAGCCTAACTCCTTGGCAAGCCACTCTGATGTCTTTTTATTATGTCTGATGTGAAGCTGTACCACTTTAGATGATGTGAAAGTACCCAAGCCTAAAAAGCTCTCCAGAGAAACTAGAAATGTTTTAATGAGAGTCTGCCAGACATCTGGTGGGCTCAGAAAAGCATATTAGAAAGACAAGAGTACAAGCTGAAGCTGACTTTAAACTATGCAATCCTTGTTTTCAACTTCTTTTAATTTCAATATTTCCTAAAATTCCCCTTCCATTGTCTCTCTAACTGGGAGACAGAACTCTAGTTCAGATTCTCTACTGAAAAGGTAGTTCTGACAGAATCTGTCTGTCTCTGCCAGCATGTCCTGGTGTTTCACTCGGGAAACAGTAGAGTCAGGGGCATCCCCAGCAGAGGAAGTCACCGATGCCTGGCTGCTCACACAGGAAGCATCTGTGTCTCTAGGACAATTCCTCAGGAAGAGGCTTAAAGGGAATTCCCCACCAGAGTCTGAAGCAGACTAGGCTTAATTAAAAGGGTCAGGGAACATGGCAGAGATGCATGGTACTTTTGCTAGGTAGGAAACAGTGCTGTGAGACCCTCTATAAAAACTAAGTACCAAAGGAGTCCCATTAGCTGTACTCGCCATACAAAGGCCTATCTGTAAAACCAAATGCCCTAACCAGAGTTCTAAACCCTTCATATCTACTTCTCCTCCCTTTTGAGACCCTAGACTCAGAAACTGCCATGTAACGGACGAGTTGTAACCAGGGACTTTTTGTTTGTTTGTTTAGGAAAGGGCTTAAGAGCATATCTCGAGTACTTGGGAGTATAAATAGAAAGAGGCAGCCAGCTATTACAGAGAGAATCACAGTAAGCCATTTGGCCAGGAAACGAGTTTATATGGGCTCATATGATCTGCACCTTTGGCTAGGGTCTCCTTCCAGGGTGTGTTGGGCACTATAGACCCCAGGGACACCACTGTACTCGGCCGTCTTCTCTCTACAGCAGTTTCCAAGTGAAGCTCACATCAAATGTGTCTACAGAGCCCTGCCAGCAAACAGGAGCCAGGCTTTACCTCTGTCACAATGATGCTTCTGCTGTAGTTCTTACTCTTGCACAGAAAGAAGCCATCATGTCTAGCCCTCGAAAGGATCCTAGAAAGGACATCCTAAAGGGAGGAAGAGGTCTAGATAATCAATTCTTGGTGCACAGAAATGGGAAATTTCTAAACCCTGGAACATCACTTTGTTCTTCAGCTTTCCACTGACCAGAAGCAGAGAACACGCACTCCCTCCAACACCCACTTGGGTTCCATTTGCTCACTTACCCTGGCGAGGCCCTCTCTTCCGTCGGAACGCTGCCCCCGACTGCAGAGCTTCTAGAAGGCTGTCCATCACACCCGTCTCATCTCCCTCTGTCACCAACAAAGAGAGAGGTGTCAATTCCTCAGCCAGACCAGCACAGCAAATATCAAGCTGCACGTGAACCGCATGGGTGCTGGGTGGCTTTCCCTTCCTCGCCTTGGCTGACACAGACAAGAAAGGCTCAACCTTTCAAGTCTCAAACCCATGTTTACTTTACTTGTGACGGTTTAAATAATGCCCGAAGACTGACTGCCTATTATTGCAAACCCTGAGGTATTTATTGCACTGTCATCCTACCAACACCAATCGGGACCAGCACAAAGACTCCTAGACTGTCTAACTCCAAGACCCAGGTAAGCAGAGACCACTGTTATAAACCAGAGCAAAGTGACCATGCCTGTAACCCCAGTGTTTGGGAGGTGGAGTCTGAAGCTAGCCTGGGCTACATAGGGAGAGTTATGTGAGTGTGTGTAGGGGTGGTTCAAAGCAACTATTGTTAGCTATTATCAATCCCAGTGTTTCACTCCAGTCTGCAACAACCACTGAGGGCTTAGGCTGCAAGAGGGTTAGAGGGAGAATCCTACTGGTCAAGACTGTATCTCACATAACTACTGCTTCCAGTGGGTGCATCTTCCTGAAGACAGCTCCGCATGTGAGAGCTGAAAGCAGCCTGGCTGGAACGCAAAGAGTTAATGTCAAATCCCACTTCTAGCCAGGCTCAGTTTCCACGGCAACAGCTCAGGATAGTGAAATCTGAAACTGAAATCCCTAGGAGCTGGTTGGCTACTAGCTAAAGACTAGGGCTCATTCCTGCCAGCGCCACCTGCTGTCTGAACACCGCTAGTGCAGCTGACCTACATTCAATTTCATTTGCTTGACCCAGGCACTCAGAAAGGTAAGGGCCACTACGCCACCTGCTGGCTGGGCTAAAGCCCTTATCTCAAATGCCATTTGCACTCCACCTTGCTCCCACATTACATCCTATGCAATATAGAAGGGGTAAAGCCCTGGAGGCCCAGAGAAAACAGGGAGGGAAATGATGAATACTTGGTATGACTTTTAACAGTGTTATTATGGGAGCACAGTTGGTGGCTTAAATACAACTGAGGTAAAGGAAAGGAACTACTCTCAAGGTCTCCGGGAGCAAACCATGTTAGTTTTCACTGTTTGTGCTCAGCATATTAAGACTTGATAGCCTCAAGGACTGTGAGAGGCTCTCGGCCCTTCAGCTCAGCTCAGGGTCATGTGCAACATATGCTGCATTTACTGTATTTCCGCTGCCCAAAGGAGTAATGGGGGGCGGGGAATCCTCAGAAGGAAAGAAGCAGAGACAGGAAACAGAGGGCCAGTAATTAAGACCATATGCTCGAACAAAGACATGTTTCTGCTGGAGAAGGCGAGGAGCCAGCTTTGCACTTCCTTTCAGAAGTTCAATGCATTGACGATCTCAGACATGCTAGGAACACTGTTGGTGAAGTAAGGAGAAAGGAGAGCTACAAGATGGGAGGAGTCAGGGAAACATTTTGGGAACCCAAAGTATCTAGCAGCAGGAATGAGAACAGGTCAAGAAACATTTTTTTTTTTTTTTTTTTTTTGGTTTTTCGAGACAGGGTTTCTCTGTGTAGCCCTGGCTGTCCTGGACTCGCTTTGTAGACCAGGCTGGCCTTGAACTCACAATGATCCGCTTGCCTCTGCCTCCCAAGTGCTGGGATTAAAGGCGTGCGCCACCACGCCCGGCTCAAGAAACATTTTTGACAGCCAGAAGTAAAAAGTTAAGTTGAGAGCAATTTCCAAATCACAAGGAAGTGAGACATACTCCAAGAACCAGCAACAGAGAGGAAAAACAAAACATGTTACAAGTCCAGCAGCAGGAGCTTGGAGGCAGAAGGTTGCCAAGAGCTACGTTTAGACTGGAGCTATCCGGTGTAGTGTTAGGTTCTGGACAGAGAAGCCTTCAGATGGATGCCCCCCTCACACTTCCCACCTGCATTCATGTCTATGAGCTGCTCTCGCTTCTGCTGCTTCTCCAGTCGCTCTTTTTCTGCCTTCTCCTTGGCTAGCTTTGCTCTCCGCATCTTTTCTTCTGTTTCTCGGCGCTTTTGGTTCTCTTTGACTGCTTGCTAGAGCAGGGGACAGGGAGACCAGATGAAGGATATGTGGAAACATGTAAACCCACCACCACTAATCATTAGGAACCCCATGAGAAATTAGCAGTCCACCCTTGCTCACCAAAAACATATTTCTAAAGTTGTGTAGATCCATGAAGAATTCTTCTACGGACAGTTTCTTAGGGTCAAAAATAAAGTAGTCACCGAGCTCCTTGTACAGGGTCTCCATGTTGGAGTGCATCATCCGTAGCTTGTTATACTGCTCCTGTGCATCCTTCACAAAGCTGTGAGTCAGGCAGTAAAGGACCAAAACCAAGAAGCAGGCCCATGCCGGGCAGTGGTGGCACACCTTTAATCCCAGCACTCAGGAGGCAGAGGCAGGTGGATCTCTGTGAGTTGAGGCTAGCCTGGTCTACAGAGTGAATTCCAGGACAAAGATACACACAGATCTGGAAGAACCAAACAAAACAAAACACAAAGAAGCAGATCCCAGTCAGAGTCGCACTCAAAGGCGCAGAACAGGCTGTGCAGAGTACACGATATAGTACTGCTCACAACAGAGAACAGACACACTCTAAATACTCAGAAGAGAGTGGCAAACCATAGCTACAGCTTATCTATAGAAGCTGCATGGACTACTACAGAAACAAGGCTGAGACACACACACACAAAAAGCAACACAATGCAATTTTTGTGTAAAATAGACAATGAGGTGTAAATCAGAAAGTGGCAGTGATCACCCCTGTGACAGCAATGGGGCACAGAGTAGGGACTCAGAGACTTTTAGTGAAGGTAGGTGTGTTTATAACAGAATAGGACACAGAGTAGGCACTTGTGGACTTGTCTATCTACAAGGTTTACCTTCTATAATAAGCTTAAAAACTGTGTATTTAGTGGAAGAAAAAAATTCAAAGGTAAAAACTGAATGATGCCATCATCTATCCCATTCCCCTGGGAAAAGACGTTCCCTTCCTAGGGACCAAGTCCTCCAAGAAAGGATATAGTCATTTTCTCAACAAACTTGTCCTTTTCATCTGTGGCAGCTGGGAAATTCTGAACGTCGCGTTCTACATCAGCGATCTGCTTCTTCATCTGGTCTAAGCTTTTCTGCAAATTCTCAGCAGAGACTATGGGAGAAAAACACAAGAGCTTACCGACCAACACGAGCCCTCTTAGCCTCACCCTGCTTAGGCACTTCCTTTCCTTTTCTATGTGTGCTCCTCTAGCCTACACACACTCCTCTCTCTGATTCACACGCTGATTTCAATCTTTGCAGTAAATGCACGAGTATTTGCTAAACACATTGTATAATACTAACAGAAGCAGACTTCATGTAATTTAAGAACCCATGGGCTCCCTGAGGTCTTGGTCTCATTTATCTCACATTAACAGGGTTTCAGAAGGAGACGTAAGCAGAAACAAAGAAGCAGGTAGAGATCTGTCTTACTTCGACCCAGTGTTTTGTGTAGTTCTGGATGGTGAGGCTCACTGTTGACAAAAGCTATGGGCCTAGACTGTAGATCTTTTCAGCATACTGTGTGTGTACATATGCATATGGAGCTCCAAAAGAAGGGGAAAAGCATTTCAGCTTGTACACAGGGAGCTCGTTCTCTTCAGAGCTCACCCTCCTCCCTGAACCCTAGCTACCTAATGCCTAAACTCTCCTTTACTCTCACTTAAAATGGTCAGAACTGAAAAAGACTTACATACAGTCTATGCGGTATCTTATTTTTTTTTCCCCCATGTAAAGACTTTTAGGGCTCAGGACCACTGTCTTTTTTAGAAAAAAATTTCAAAATACATTTATTTATTTGTGTGTGTGTATAGGCCAGAGGACAACTTGTGAGAGTTGATTCTCTCCTTCTACTATGTCAGTCCCAGGGACTGAAGGGTTGGAAGCAGGCCATCTTTACCCACTGAGCCATCTTGCTGGCCCAGACTTCCCTTCTAGCTTTGTCCTGCACTGCCTTACCTCGGCTAGCTTTCTCTACATGGGCAAGCTCATCAGGAAACTTAAGGACATCAGGGTAGTCGTTTTCACATAATTCAGCCAAGAAATGCAGGAGAGTCATTTTCTGATCTGTAGACTTGGTGTCTCGAAGCTTCAGGAGAGAGGAGAAACCGTTAGTCCAGGCTTGCTCGAAACTACTTTAGGCCAATACTGGGCTCCCTCTGTCCTCCTGTCCAGCAGCCTTCTCTTTATCCTCCTGTCTAACCCTATGGCTCACCTTACAGAGGAAGCTGATACTGAAGCCGAAAGCACCAGCGTTCCTGGAGCCAGCGTTCATATAGTTCCCAACGAGCAGTGTGATCTCCAGGAGGCTAGAGAAGCTCTCACTCTTCCGCAGCTCCTCACACGCAGCAGTGACAGACACAATCTCCGGCTTGATATTCTCAACTTGCTCACTGAACTGTAGCTTGAAGAGGATGGCATTGAGGCGAGGCCGAAGACGGGGCACTGTGCCCATCTAGTGAGGAGCAAAAGAAATGGAATTACAGAGCTAATGGAGAGAGACGCCAAGAAAAGGTAACAGGCTGAGCCTCCTCTGGGAGATCAGAGCTCCAGAGCAAGGTGGTGGCATGGGGGAAGACAGAGATATTGACTACAAGATTCAAAATAGGTAAGAGGCAAGGAGCGGGCTTGCCTCCAGAGGGAAATTAACAAGGGAGCTGGCAAAGAGAAGACAGCTGCAGCAGGCCTCACTCACCACCACGCCGAACTGCTCCGACTCAGCCAGGTCGTCATACTCGTCCTTCAGCTCAGAGAGCATCTTCAGCTGCTCTGCTTCCGGCATCTGCTTAATGAGGTTCTGGAAGACAGAGCAAATGCTGTGTGTGGTGGGATGAGAGTCTGAGCGTCATGACTGTCTAAGTCCACACGCTGCCCAGTGATAGTGAAGGAAGAAGCCTGGGGATGGAGAGCTTGTGAGCTGGGGGGAACTGAGCCTCTTGAAGTAGCCTGGCCACCAGACACACAGTAGCTTCTTCTGCCAGCATTTTAAGTCAAACTTGCTTAAAGAAGCTCTTGCTCACCAAGCAAGGAGGCGAGGCTGGTGGAGAGCTCTGCAGAGAAGCCAGCTCAGGCAGAATCTCCTTGCTGCTTACCTGGATCATAGACTCAGTGAGAACAGCTTCATTCACCTCCAGAATAACGTTCTTAATCTCTTGATAGGGCATGCGGAAGGAACCCAAGAAGATTGCTGCCAGAGAATGAGATACAAAAAGAGGTTCTTCTCATCTTCCTCCCCATTCCAGACCATTTTGAAAGCCCATTCTTTCCAAGACCAGTGTTGGAGTTTCTACTGTCACCCATTCCCACACACAAACTCCACTGTTCAGCACACTCAACAAACACCAAGACTGTGCTCACAAATCCCAAAACCACTCACCTGGTTCAGATTCCCTCTCCCACAAAGCTCCCATTGCCTTGACCTGCTAATTCTTGTCTCCATGCCCTCCTCCCCTACCTCAATATCCCCCCTGGAGTTGAGAACCAAACCCAGGGTCTTGTGCTTCCTAGGCAAGAACTCCACCACTGAGCTAAATCCCCAACAAGACCACTCATAACTATAAGATTATGAATGAGCTGAAGGAATATATACTTTTTTCATTTATGTAACTCATGATTAGCATGTACCTAATAGAGCCTGTCACATGCCAGACTCGGGCAGTGATAGTTGAAATGAACAAGAAGAAATCATGACCAAACCAAGCAGTAACTACATCAACTTTGTGGAGAGATCTCTGCACTGTAGTATATGATCTGCTGAAGGGAGTGTGTGCAAGTCTCTCCAACCTGGAATCTTTCCACTAATCGCAGTCCAGGTGGCAAACCAGAACAAAAGAAACATGGCACCAAATGTTTAACTCTCTGGGATTACCAATCCTAATCTGACAAGTACAAGATTCACCTCACTTATTCTAAATGTAAATAATTTTAGTTTTAGCCACACTAGCAGCTGCATTCATTAAGAAAGCAGAAGGAGATGCGCTGAGGCTGGAACTCTGTGGTAGACCTGTTGACAGGAGCAGTGGAACTTTGAAAGAAGTTTGCCAGGCACGTGCCCACCATAACCCCAGAACTCCAAGGCTGAAGCATGAAGACAGGCAGTTCAAGGACAGGCAAGCTACATAGTGAAGTCACATCTCAAGCCCTCCCCAGCCTGAGTAAGATAACATAAGGAAACTGAGGTTAAACCTGAGTCCTGCCTCCTCTTCGCTCTGTAGCTAGATATATTCCTGCTTCCCTGACATAAGACTGGGTGCTCATCAACCCTGTTATGCTACTGAAGGGACCTCAGGCTCAGAGAAATAAGTTGTGACAGGAACACCTTCAGTGTTAGATGCTGGAACCACAAGAATTGCTCACAGAGATTCTGGGCTGTCTTTGAATCCAACACTTTTAGTTCTTTTACTTTTTTCTTCTGCACAGATTTCTTTTCTTCTCCACCTTCTTGATCCTTCTTGGCTAGTGAGGAAAATCAGAAAGACACAATTAAGGATAAGCCACCTTTGCACATTACTGAATACAGCTGTCCTGGCAGATTGGCTGCTATTTCCTCTATTTTAACTGTCTCTTTGTTGCATCCCTTCAAGGCTAATCGCGTTACTCACTCTTCTATAACCAAATGCCCCCACAAGAATATCTCCTTTTCATTTCTTCAGTTCTCAATGCTTTCCTCCTTAAATAGAATCTACCTACAGGGAACAGCTAACTCTCTGTGAAGAACCAAAGAGTAAATATTTTAGGTAGTATAAGCATAAAACTATAAGATGGACCATAATCATATAGTCTGTCTGCATTAAAAAAATATTTTTATGTGTACCAGTGTTTTTCCTACAAGTCTGTCTGTGCACCACCGTGTGTGCACTGCCCCTTGGAGGCTACAAAAGAGTGTCAGATCCTCTGGAGCTGGAGTTACAAACAGTTGTGAGCTGCCATGTGGGAACTGGGAATCAAACCCAGGTCCTTTGGAAGAGCAGCCAGTGCTCTTAACTGCTGACTCATCTCTCCAGCCACCCACCCTCATCTCAACTTTTCAATTCTACTACTGTAGCGTGAATATACCTGTATGCTAGTATATAAATAAAGGGCATGGCTGCGTTCCAATAAAGCTTCATTCAAAAACATTCTATGATATAGCTTACTAAGATTTATGCAAAGTGTCTCCTACAGTTACCCTTTTGTGGCTACCAAAAAGCTTCATTATCTTTCAAAGTTCTTCTTTAACATGACTCTCCCTATAAAAATGTTTTTAATTTTCCAACTCCTTGATCTCTTAATCACTGTTGAATTTGAACAAAAAGGTGTAATAAACTCCTTTCCTTCCACGCTCCTCTTCACTATTCAAAGAATATATTCACTCTTTTCTACCAAGTCTTATCTACTCCCAATAAGTGCTTTGATAAACTAATTTTCACTCTATTTCTGATCTGTACCTTATTCAATAATTTTTCAATGTTTCTTGACATATAAGTATCATGTTGGTTTTTTTTAAGCCTGTGTTCCGTTAAGTGTGAAGATTTTCTCATCTCATTTCAAAATCTCCTCTTGATTTTGAGCTTCAAGGATATAGGCAAATTATTTCACTACCATTTATTCAACAGCTAACTATAAAAAAATTCACTAAAATGACCAGCACTAGTTCTCGAGGAGGGCTGAGCAGTTGCACAGAAAAGGAAAAGCGACCATTCTGGGTAGACATAACTGTAAAATACTGTCATATACTGTGGGAAGCAGGAACTGTACTGTGTAGACTTAACTGTATAATGTAAAGTGGGATTAGCTTTCAGCCACATAGAAACAGCTCTGAAAGCCAAGAATCTAAGAAAATCAACTGCTTCTGAGTAGAGAAATGGGATACCTGAGCTCAAGAGTGGGAGAATACTTTCAAATACTACCCCCTTTTCATTGTTTTTTTGAGACAGGATTTCACTAAACAGCACTGGCTGACCCAGAACTCTTACTCTGTAGATGAGACTGGCCTCAATCTTTCAACAATTCTTCTGCTTCTGCCTTCCAAGTAGTTTGATTACAGACATGTACACTAATGCCTAACTATAACATAAGCCATTTTATGTCATTTGATAGTTAGACCATATACAGAATATTACATATAGTAAAAATAATAAAACCCAAACAACAATCAAGGTATATGACAAAAAGCACACAAAACTATTAAAAAGTCATCCTTAGGCTTAGTAAATTGGTCAGTAGTAGAGCACAATGCCCAGTATTGCAGGGAAAAATGTCATCCCTTTGGCCTAGGAGTTTCAATTTAAGAAATGAAAATGTTAAACACATGAAGATTCATTACTTCAACAACAACTTACTGAGAACTTAACTCGTGGTCGATTTAGCTGAGCAAAAGTATTAAGACAAACTAATAAAATTAAGACAAGGATGTGTCTTCATTCTAACCAAGCCTGTCAATCGATGAGATAGTACGTTAGATGACAGAAGTGTTGTGAGAGAATTAGAGGCTTGGCAGGGAGACTGATGAAAACCTTAGTGAGTGGCTGGGGAATGAATGGCTCACTGAAAAACTGACACTCCACCATTAGGAGCCAGGGCTGAGCCTGAATCAGCTAATCTTGGTTATCAACTTGACTACATCTAAAACCAACAAAAAACCAAGCTGTTGGGCATGTTTATGAGGGATTTTCTTTTATTCTTTTTCCTTTTTATTTTTTGGGGTAATCTTTTTGAGACATCCCTGGCTATCTTGGAACTCACTTGTAGACCAGACTGGTCTCAAGCTCAGAGATCCACTTGCCTTTGCCTCCCAAGTGCTGGGATTAAAGGCATTAATTCTACCGTGCCCATGTTAAAAAAAAATAAAAAGGTTTACATTTTATATTTCCAACCTTTTATGTGTAGAAATCCATGTAATTTGATATTATGTACCATGTTTGTGCTACAAAGTCAACAAAATATAGCAGTATAAAGCTAAAACAGTGATTCTGTAGAAACATGTCAAGTGACTAAAGAAAATGGAAGACATTTCATAAATAGATATATTTAGAATACTGAAACCAACTTAGGTCAATTTAAAAAAGGACGGTCTAATTCAGAGACTGGTTAACTTTTGCTTAAGTGCTGGGTGATGTGCTGGCTAGTTTTACGTCAACTTGACACTAGTTTTATGCTGACTAAACACAAGCTAGAAGCTAGAGTCATTTGGGAAAAGGAAATTTCAGTTGAGAAAATGCTGCCACCAGCTTGGTCAAGCCTGTGGTGAATTTTCTTGATTGTTGATGGTGTGGGACAGCCCACCTCATTATTGGCAGTGCCGCCCTTGGGCTCATGGTTCTGAGTGCTATAAGAAAGCAGGCTAAGCAATCCATGGGGAGCAAGCAGTGTTCCTTCATGGCTTCTGCTCCAGTTGCTGCTGCTAGGTGCCTGCCCTGGCTTCCCCTCATGATGGATTTAGAGACTGGAAGGTAAAATAAGCCCTTTCCTCAAGTTGCTTTTGGTCACAGTGTTTCATCACATCAGTAGAAATCCCAACTAAGGCAGATGATAAATAATTCATGCTATCACATCTACTCAGTTCTGCTGGTAAAATACGAAAATAGCCACCCACAATGACTATTTGAATAGATGGCTGTGATCCAACAAAACTTTATTAATAAGACAGGCTGGCTGTAATTGCTGATTCCTGATCTAATCCCACAGTGCTGGAACAACTGGGTTTCCACAATTAAAGAAAAAGAGGCCATGTATTTGAGGCAGGGCAGTACATGGGAGAGCTGAAAGAGAAGGGTAATGATGTAATTATATTAATAATCTCAAAAAATAAGTTATTAAAAAGCTACCTTTCCAATAATAAGAAATTGAGATGCTATGAAGACAGCCCAGGGTAAAGGCACTGGCCTCCTGAATGGAACTCACATAGTAGGAGAAAAACAGATTCTTACAAGCTGGTCTCTGTATGTACACCATGGTACACGTGCACTCCCCCACTACACATAATCAAGTTTAAAAACAAAAGACAGTCTGGTTTGTTCCATGACCTTAAAAATATTTCAATATAATGAAAATAATCAATTAAATATAAAAAGAAATGATAGCTTCAAAGGAAAATTATCTAAAATTTCTCATGTAATGCTCAGAAAACTACCCTGCACACATGGAACAGTTGCTAAGAAGTGGTGAATTGATCAGGGAAGTAAATTAAATACTAGAGTACTGATTCAAGACAAATCTGATGGCTCTATGGGGAAGGAGTGATCTACTTTCTGCTCAAAGTAAGCAATGCAGTATGGCTCTCATTAAGCCTGGAATTCAAAAGGATTCATGTTGAGTGCGAGTGTGAACACAGAAATGGTAAATGAGGGGCACACGAGGCAGTTCCAAAGCAACAGACAAGTAATGGCAGCTCAACCGTGACTGCCTCAAGGTGATCACCCTCTTTTCTAGAGAATACTTTTCCAAATGTTAACATCATCTGGGATTGCTACAATTTTCATGCATAATATCTGATGGCATGCCAAAACATGAACATTTACCCAAATTCAAAGGGAAAAAAAATTTCAGTTATAAGACACGATATGAACCAGATAATGGAGCAAGTGTGCAAGGATTTAGAGCCATACTTTGTCATTCATGGAGGAGGCTCACACCCTGTGCAGGTTGGTTTTTGTCAACTTGACACAAACTTAGGCATGTCTGATGTCAACAGACAAAATGCCTTTATCAGATCGCTTATGGAAAGTTTGCAGAGCATTTTCTTGATTAATGACTGATGTGTCTGGCTCACTATGGGTGGCACTACCTCCTGGATCAGGCCCAGGGTCGTAGGCAGCAACCCCCTGGGTCATAAGCACCACCTCCTGGATCAGGCCCTGGGTCCTAAGCAGCACCTCCTGGATCAGGCCCTGGGTCCTAAGCAGCACCTCCTGGATCAGGCCCTGGGTCATAAGCACCACCTCCTGGATCAGGCCCTGGGTCATAAGCAGCACCTCCTGGGTCAGGCCCTGGGTCATAAGCACCACCTCCTGGGTCAGGCCCTGGGTCCTAAGCAGCACCTCCTGAGTCACAAGCAGCACCTCCTGGGTCCTAAGCAGCACCTCCTGAATCAGGCCCTGGGTCATAAGCAGCACCTCCTGGGTCAAGCCCTGGGTCCTAAGCAGCACCTCCTGGGTCAGGCCCTGGGTCCTAAGC
>CAJQZJ010000565.1:627486-650556 GCA_907164525.1 Lophiomys imhausi
GTGACTACCTTGCTACAAACACCTTGCAATCACACCTTTGTTTCAGGTCATCTGACTACCTTGCTACAAACACCTTGCAATCACACCTTTGTTTCAGGTCATCTGACGACCTTGCTACAAACACCTTGCAATCACACCTTTGTTTCAGGAGGTCATCTGACTACCCCTTTGTTTCAAATGGTTACATGGTCCCCTGTGACGACCTTGCTACAAACACCTTGCAATCACACCTTTGTTTCAGGAGGTCATCTGACTACCTTGCTACAAACGCCTTGCAATCACACCTTTGTTTCAGGAGGTCATCTGACTACCTTGCTACAAACACCTTGCAATCACACCTTTGTTTCAGGAGGTCATCTGACTACCCCTTTGTTTCAAATGGTTATATGGTCGCCTGTGACTACCTTGTTACAAACGCCTTGCAATCACACCTTTGTTTCAGGAGGTCATCTGACTACCTTGTTATGCTTACGTTCTGCCCTATACCGCCACCTATCTTGCTCACCAAACCCCACCCACATTTGGGATCCCTACTCCTGAACTATAAACACCTTGTCCCCTCACATCTAACGTCAGCCTCTCAAACCCCGCCTTACAGGGAGGAAGTCCATGTACACAAATAAAGAAGCTTGCTTTAATTAATTTCTTGCTTTAGTTAACTTGGCCATGATGATTTGGGTTGGTAGTCTTTCTCCTCCCATCTTTGGGATTAACATTAGCCCTCAGCCAGAGAACATAGATTTCTGGAAAAGCCAAGGAAGCATTGTTCTCTAGAGAGACCCAAGTTGGAACGCAGCCCTGCCAACATCTCAACTTTGGGACTGACAGCCTCCAGAACTGAAAGAGAATTATATTTCTTGGGGCCTTTTAAAACATAAAAAAGGTTTGTGTTGTTTTAAGTCACTAAATCTGTGGTCATTTTTTTTTCCTAACCAACAACAGGAAACAAATATATTCTATATACGTGGAAATTCAGCACTCATAAATAACCTATTGAAAAGAAATACCAATGAAAACCAGAAAACTTACAGGACCTAATGATGACAGAACTGTTTCCTGCTATGAGCTGAATTTGTCCTCCTAAAATTAACTCAACAAAGCTCTAAGCCCCCAACCCACAGCATGTGACTGCAGCTGCAAATTTAAAGTGCTGTTCAGATGGTCTCTAATCCAACCCTCCAACCCGCCTGGTACACATACACACACACAATCTGGACACACAGAAACATACAAAAATGCACACAGAAGCAAAAAACAATCACATGAGAACATGGTAAGAAGGTGGCCATCTGCAACCAAGGAGAAAAGCCCCAGAGTCAATTAAATCTGAGGAATTAACTCTGCCATTTAAGCCAGCTGTCGATGTTTGCTTCTCTGCTGTGGCAGCCCTGGCAAACTAAGACATTTCCTACTCTAAGTGCATGGATACACCTAAAAAATCATTTAAATAGACATTTACATATGGGAGGAGGGATCTTAATGCTAAGGGTGAAGCACCTGAGGCTGGGAGGTAGCTCAGCAGTTACAGCATGAACTGTTCTGACAGAGGACCAGGGTTCTGGCGCAGTGTACAACCACCTGAAATTCAGCTCCTGGGAACCCAATGCCTCTGCTTCCTAGGACACTGACTCTCATCCACATTCATATGAATCAAAAATACATCTTAAAAGAAATTAGAATGAAAATAGTAAAGTAAACCTAAAGGAAAAAATTAAGTGTATGAACTCTATTGAAGAGTAATAAAATCAAAAATGTCTTTTTCTTTCTTTTTTTCAAATAAAAGACCAATAAACCCAACAACCTCTGGTGAAATTGATGAGTATTTAACAGTGAGAGGGGGTATATAAAGAAATATAAATTTATCCATTATATTTCAAATATTTAAAGAATAATGAATGCCTCCAATTTCATGCAAAAATTCTACAAATTAGAAAAATACTCAACTCATTTTGCAAATCTGACAAAAACTTTAATACCCAAATATGAAAGTATTAATAAAACACATGCCACATAAAATGAAAATGATGATCAACCATGCTCTAGTTTTATTTTAGGGATTTAAGACTTTTTTTTGAGGAATTCAAATGTATTTAGTTAATACATTTCACCACAATCACAGATTAAGGGAGATAAATATGATCATCCTCACAATACAAAAAGTATTTTACCAAATTCAACACTTATTCATAACAATACTCTAAGCAAACTTGGAATGGAAAGGAATTCTGTAAGTTGGACTAACGAATCTACCAAAAACTGACGGTAAAAAGTGCACTTCACTGTAAATGAAAACTTCCCTGAGATTGGAGGCAAAGGACATTATGAACAGGTGTACCCAACAACACTGTCTGAAGGGTTTAGTTAATACAGTCATGAAAGAAGGAAAAAAAGTCTAAGTATTGGGAAAAAAGAGACAATATTCTTAGCATTTGAAGATGGTTGTTAATGTAAAAACAAAAAAAAAAACAAAGAATTTATGAATGAATTATTAGCAAGCAACAACAAAAAGCATTAAAATAGTATAGAAATATAAAGCACCTAAAATTTAATTTCATAAAATCTGATTGAGTAACAGGCTGAGGAGATGCCCATGCAAACATGAGGACCACTCTTCAGAATCCACATATAGTGGACACATTAGTGTGTGTCTGTAGCCCCAGCTCTCTCATGAGAGCTGAGAGGTGGAGACAAGAGAATCCCCAGAAGCTTGCAGGCCAGTTAGTCTGGCAGCAGTGAACAGAAGACCCTGTTTCAAAAAAGGGTAAAAGGTGAGGTGGGACACTCAAGGTAGCTTGAAGTCCTGGATTCAGTCCCTTTCAGTCCCTAGGACTGCTTTTTTTGTTTTGTTTTGTTTTTGGATTTTCCAGACAGGGTTTCTCTGTGTAGCCTTGCCTGTCCTGGACTCACTTTGTAGACCAGGCTGGCCTTGAACTCAGAGATCCGTCTGCCTCTGCCTCCCGAGTGCTGTGATTAAAGGCATGTGCCCCCACCCCTGGCAATTAGACAGCTGTGAACTGCCATGTGGGTGCTGGTATTTGAACCCTGGTCCTTTGGAAGAACAGCCAGTGTTCTTAACTGCTGAGCCATCTCTCCAACCCCTCCGTAGGACGTTTTAAACAATGCATTCATTGTAAATGTGAAGACTGACAACTCCAAGCTCTTTACAATAACATCTATTAATTAAGACATGATTTTAAAAAAAAAAGCAAATATAAACCAAAGAATCAAAGAAGGCACCTGGAATATACATAACTGACAATGGTTTAATATTTGGAATATATAAGAAATCCTTTTATTTGCAATCATCACTATTATTCCACCCTATATATACCAGTACCTGCTGCTAACAACACAGAAGGCACAGTCAGATACTCTGTGCCCTCTAAACAGAAGGGTCATACAACGCAGTACTTGTTAGGAAGGTGCCCTGGCCACAGAAGGCACAGTCAGATACTGTGTGCCCTCTAAACAGAAGGGTCATACAACCCAGTACTCGTTAAGAAGGTGCCCTGGCAAAAACCAGCCAAATAAAGACACCCTGAATCTGATCAACTCTTCAGCTCCAATTGCCAATTTAAAGCAGACGCAGGGACAAAAAGCACAGGAGATCTAATACAAGCAGCAGATCCAACACAAGCAGGAGATCCAACACAAGCAGGAGATCTAACACAAGGAGGAGATCTAACACAAGGAGGAGATCTAACACAAGGAGGAGATCTAACACAAGCAGGAGATCTAACACAAGCAGGAGATCTAAAACAAGGAGGAGATCTAACACAAACAGGAGATCTAACACAAGCAGGAGATCTAACACAAGCAGGAGATCTAACACAAGCAGGGGATCCAGGGCAGAGTTCCACAGACCAAGGACAGAGCTTGATAGCGAATGAGTGCCCACAAGAGAAGCCTGCAGAGTAAGGGGAAAACCTAAAAACCACAGGCCAGAAGAACGAAATCCTGTCATCTTCAGGAAAATAGATGAAACTAGAAGACAGACTGAATGAAATAAGCCAGACACAAAAAGACACAGTAGAGTATTTCTTAAGTAAGAACTTTAAAAAGGGGGGAGGAAAGATATTACCTGAAAATAGAAAGCGGTCTACTAGGGACTGGGAAGGAGGGAGTGGGGAGGGGAGAGGGTTGAGGCTGAGTGAACATTCTGAATGCACAATATATGTATGGAAATGCCACAATGAGATCCACTAGTACACAACTAATATGTGCTAATAAAGGGGAAGAAACACAGGCAAATTACAGTGTTCATAAATATAAAACTTAACGAGGACAGCTGTTTTTCCTGAGAAGGTCTGTCATAGTTCTAAGGACCTCCAGAAAGTAGTAGTTTATAATGGTCTTCACCGTATGGCAGTTCCTTAAGTTGTACCATCCCGTGTGGTTTTTGTGTTTTGTTATATTTAATAGCAAGAAATTAAACACTGAAAGAACCAAAGGATCATGTGAAGGAAGGAGAGGGAAGGGTGGTAGTAACATGAGCAACAGCCTCACTTTGATTATTTAAAGTATTAATGTTCAACAGACAATGGCTGGCAGTGAAAATTTACAAAATAAGGGTGTGGAGTTCTAGGTAAGAGAGGGAGGCATGGCTAAAGGTTATGGGTGGGTACAGATAGGGAGGGACAGACTTGAGAGTTACGGAACAAATAATATCATCAAGGAGCCTCAGTGCAGACAAGTAATGAACCGCAGTCAGGGGTCTGAGCTAGTGATTCTGAAGATAAGATATACACTGTCAGGGTGAACACACAGAAAGATATAGACGCTGGAGAGATGGGAGCCAAACTAACAGGAGCCTGTGATGTTAGGATAGTTGGGCACTCTAAGTTGGGGGGTGACCAACTGTCAGAGAGAGGGGGTGGGTGAGAGGCTGTGAGAGACGTGGCCCCAGGCATTCAGTCGACATTCACATGCTCACATCCTTAGTTAGCTAGCTCGGCCTCAGCTCTGACGCTGACTTGAAAATGACTGTGACAACCAGCAGTGAACCGTCACAATGCAGCAGAGCCCACAGGACACTCCTATATGCCTGTCATCTTCCTAGCACTGCATTAAAAATGAAGCATTAACTGGCTACACAGTACTGACATAAAGCCATGTCAGGACTTGGGGAGGCCAGTCCTATTTCATCTATGGTAAGAACAGATGCCCACAATAACCACACCTCCCACGAAACGGTATCACCCCGGCAAAGAGGGAGAAGCAGAATCGTCTTTGCAAAGACTTTCTCTTTAAAAGCAGCATGCGAGGGCACATATCCACAAGACTGCTATCATTTTGCCGACTCCTTGGTTTCATGTTTTCAGGTGTTGCAACCCTGACCTCTTTCGCTGACTTTAAGTCCTTGCAGAGTGGGACCTACAGCTACCAAGCTAGGGTCAATCATCTCCAAAGAACAGACTTTACAGATGCCCTGCCAGCTCTGCCAGTAAGCCAGAACCTGTAACTTCTGTACTGTGCTCTTCCTTAGAGCAAAGAGATGAACTGTCAGCTCTGGCTGCAGAAGATGAGAGTCATTTATTTCAGAAAGCAAAAAAGAGCATATCAAGCAAGAGGCTTCATCTCATCCCCCTTTGAATTAGTCTCAGAAATCACCAAAAAAAAGAACATGGGGTAGGGTGGAAATGCAGCCCAAAAGCTATGAAAAAAGTCATGACAAACACACAGGATTATTATGTGCTCTCTGTAAAATAGCCCATCAAGTAGTATTAATTCTTGAGGTCTTATCAAAAGCAGATATTGAAGTGCAAGCAGCATCTGGGAGGAAAAGCTAAGGGCATGAAATCATCCATCCCAGGAACACAGTGATTAACACACACAGTCCCAAAGCTTAAAAGG
Organism: Lophiomys imhausi; assembly: GCA_907164525.1. Classification (NCBI taxonomy): domain Eukaryota; kingdom Metazoa; phylum Chordata; class Mammalia; order Rodentia; family Muridae; genus Lophiomys; species Lophiomys imhausi. The sequence continues at coordinate 633,340 of CAJQZJ010000565.1, forward strand.
TCTACTTGAATTCACAAAAAAGATCATGGTGCATATTTCCATGGCCATGGTCTGTATTGAGAGCAGTCTATAAGCTCTTCTTAAGACTTTAGGTGGTAAGACTATCTTACCAGAAAAAACAGTCTAGCCCTTTCTCTTCCTGCAGAAGACTTAGCCTGCTGTATCCTGCATCCTCTCTAATAGATCCTTGAGATAACCTTTAACTCGAAGTCTACTGTGTGCATTCTCAACCCGACCTAAGACGGCCTTTAAAAAAAAGACTATAAATTGTAAGATAATATTAAAAGATGATACAAGATATGCCTGCATGAAAAATTCTTATGAAATCTAGTGCCATATGCATTGAATATCAATATTCAAAAGGAAGGCAACAAAAGTGGAAAAGGAGCCTACATCTACCAACCAACTATAGTTTGTAGGCTTTGCTTTTGTTTGCCTCTGACTCAAATAAACAAATTGATAACTGAAAATTTTAAATATACCAAATTTTAAGTATACCAGTTGGTAATATACCAAATAATTTACATGTGATATGTGAAGTACATATTTCTCTGACACATTTTCTGATCTACTTAAGGCTTAAATGACAAGCTCAGCTATTGTTCACTAGTAATGAGTGGCAAAGAGGAGAATGATTCAGGTACGAAAAACAAGACTAATTTAAACTGGGTAATGGATACACAGGTATGTGTATATTTTTCTTTTTTTAAATGATTTCACCTATTTTTAAATATGTGTGTGGGCCTGTACATGTGTGTGCTGGTGCCTGTGGACGCCAAAGGCTTCTGATGTCCCTGGAGCTGGAGTCACAGGCAGTTGTGAGCCACCTGACATGCTGGGGACAAATTTGTGTCTTCTGCAAGAACATAAGTGCTGAGCCATCTCTCCAGCCCACATTTTTCATTTCTGAAAATAAGCAAGAATGTTTTACATGGCTCTTTTTATACATATGAACACATTCATTTAAAAACATTTTTAAAATAAAGAACATTTCCTGGAGTTGAGGATAACCAATTCTTTCCAGGTAACTATCAAAAACACGTCAACACAGACCTAAGAGTCTAGATGAAGAAGGGTTATGCTGGCCGCTGTCTCAGCGGCCAGCATCCTGTTATTGCTAGCTGGCATCTACTCCACTCTTTGCTCAGCTGGCAGGGACTTGCAGCATCGACTGCTCGAGATGCAGGCAATCAGCCTGCAGCAAGGTGTGTCCCTGATGAGCCACTGCTGAGTAACGGATTCTGCCTATAGCTGTGCCTCAGCTTGTCTTTCTCCCTCCCCCAATCAGACTCCTCCTTGCCTAACCCTTTTCATTTTCCTGCGTCACCAATACAAAATGGAGTTAGCTGGGGGCAAAAACAATCAGTCTAAAATGGCTGAATGCGGTAGGGAGTGCCAGGCAGTGACAAGAAGAGAAAGGGCACCCCCTGCTGTCCAACATAGGGACCCTGATTTTTCCTTTCTCATTATTTTGCATCAAAACAATCCTAACAGAACAGGTCATTTCTATTATAATCCTGGATGTCTATGTTGAGTTCAAGTTTAAGGAGCGGAAATTGAGGCACAAAAGGGAAAATTTTTTTTCAGTCTCTAAAGAGAGTCAAGGCACAAAATGAGCAGACCTGAATCACAGTGTTTGCTCAGTCATGGTTGGAAACAGTTTCTAAGAGCTCACAGGAAGGAAGGAAGTCCTCCTATAGCACACTATCCCCCAACTTCAGCAATGACCTAATTGCCCCCAAAGTCCCACAGTTATAGCCATCGCTTCCCCAGGAATTCCTGTTACTGGCTTCTCTCAATGAAGACCACAAACAGGAAATGGAGGAGTGGGAGGTACCCAACATCTGAGAAAATAGGTTCTTAAGAACTGCAAGTGGGAATGAGTAAGTGGGACAGAATAAGCAACTTTGGGAAAGCACCTTTGCGGAACAGACTGGCTGGAAAGCCAGTCACATCCACAGGGCTAGAAGGGGTAGGCTGTGATAAAGCAACTCCACCCAACATTAATTTTCACTAGCTTACTCAGGATGAAACACTACGTTCTATGCCCAAGATAAGGCATTTGCTTCTATTCCACAGGGAACACCCTCTCTTCAGTAAGTCAGACCCTATGACTGAAAGAGAACAAACATGAAAAGAGGAAAAAGTTGAAACATCTTCAAATAGGTGGATCGCCATTGCTAATGGTTTCCACTGTATACACATGCTATCTATCCAGTGTCTGACATGAGATAATGGCAGTAGATAAACACATTAGCACAGATGTACCACAGGGCATTTTTTAAAAGTCAAGCATGAAATTTGGGGCAAAACATATTTGAGGCCCTGGATTTGATTGCAAGCAATGGGGCAAAAAAATAATAAAAACTAAGGTGGAGAGCCATATGGGTGAGTACACCTTTAATCCCAGCACTCAGGAGACAGAGGCAAAAGGGTCACTACAAGCTCCAGGTTACCCTGGTAAACACAGTGAGACAGGTGAAGTGGACTCGGGCACCACTATAACCTCTTTTAAGGAACAAGATCTTTGTAAAAAATCATGATGAACCAGGTACATTTGAAAAACTAGAGTATCTTATGATACCCCTGAGAAACAATAACAATATTTCTGTGCTAGGAACACAGACATCGAATCACCAAGTACACCCACCACACAATAGGCCATCAATGAACAGTAAGTTCATCTATACATGAACTGATTCTGAGATGAACAGTCCAGTTGTGTTAATGAGACACTGTCCACATACAGAACTTTCAGTTTATATCCCTGATAGTTAAATCTACATGAAAAAAAAAATAAACAAAAACCCCAAACCCTAGCAACTTTACAGCTATTTGTAACTATGCACCACAGCAGGGGAGAAGAGCATGCCAACTGAACACCAGCTATCTGTGCCCAAGGGCAACCAGATCGTCATCACTGAGCTCTTGACCAAAACATATATTCATGTGCTAAGTCCCACAGAGACAGGTCATTATAGAAATGCATGCTGTGAGAATAAGAACAACAAACCAGCAGAAATAGATAAACCCAAAGGACAAAAATAAAGCCAGACAGAACTTCCTGGAACCAGATGCTGAGAGAAAATGTGAAGGAGAAGGAGCGTTAGGAGCCAGGGAGTCACACACCACCTCACAACCCTGTGGTCATGCACAGGCACTACTAGTCCCTGAGCTTCTCATACACCCTTTCCCATCACACCCACAGCAGTGACTCAGGGAGTAAAGAAAAGAGCTCTGCTGGGGTGTGGGTGCTCGGGACTGGAAAGACAGGCACCTCCCCAAGCAAGGGCTCCCTGTCAGGGAGGGACAGGACTGGGACAATGTGAGGGAACAGTAGGCGAGGGCAAGTGAAAAGGCATCAAAAACAACAAAGGTATTAGGTACAACACACTTCTCCTTTCTCAGAAGATTATGGGAAAAATAAACCACCCCAAGTAGAGTAATGATAAACTACTGTTCCAATTCCTTTTTACTGATTCCCCTGTCCACTTAGAAATCCCAGTCACATAATATCATTTGAAAACATTTCAATATGTAGCTCTAAAAGACTAAATAGCTTTCAAAACACCCAACATACCACTATCACAATAATCTCGTCTGTTTGAATGAGGATTTGTAAGGTCCAGAGTCAGTACTGCTCGACCTACTTCTAAATTCTGTCTTAACCTATATATTGTCCTACATCTCATTTTTCCCCTGATAATGTATTTGTGAAGAAACCAAGACCCTGCTCAGTGGTGAAAAATCAAAGGACAGTGAAACAGCAGCATAACTGTCCCTAGAAGACATGCTGCCTTTCTGCCACTCACTCCCTTTCAGAAACTGCTACATTCTGAACCCAGCAGATCTTAGGTTGCAGTGTGGTATTCACTTGCTATGAGGTTTTAATAAGCAAAGGACATATTAATTCTATGGTTAGGTACAGACTAAGCTAGCATGCTCAAGGCATTTCAGAAATGGTGAGGCGCCCTATCAGACAGTAAACAGGCAGCTTGTGCTTAAAACAGAATAAGGAGGGCAAGCAGCGCATTCTTTTCTAGGTGCTTTAGGGTAATTTTAACTCTGCCATTTCACCTACGCACACCTAAATAAGGGGTGCCACTGCAGGATTTCCACACCACTCCGTAACAAAGGATTCTAGAAACATTGTTTCATTCGGGCCTCAGGGGAAGGGAAGTAACCGGGTAGAAACAAAACAAAGAGACAGATGGAGTAAACACCCAGCCCCCAGCCTGAGCCTGCAGCAGCAGCTGCTGGTTTTCATCATATTGCTGGGTTTTGCTGGTTTTTTTTTCCTTCTTTGTTCCAGATCGGGAGCCAGGAAAGGGTGGAGAAGGGGAGGGGATGAGAAGCAGGACCGTCATCAGCATTACTGAAAGTCAGCTGATCTTTTCCTCCAATCCCTCGTCTCTGACCTCATAATCTGGAACTTGAGCCAAAACGGCTCAACTGCGCACACACCGTGGCCAAAAAGAAAACTGCAAGCAGAATAGGAAAAACGAGAGCATGCTTCTTTAGAGGTACTTTTGCAGGTTCTCTTGACAATAGGAATGTGTATGTGTACACACACATACCTAATCTAATCTAACAGATTAGATTATTCTTTTAGATTTTTAAAAAAAAAATCTCACAGATTCTTATAGAGTTAGAATTACAGTAAGATCAAGAGGGGAAAATGGTTCTATTCCACTTGGCAGAAAAGGGTCCCTTCATTTAAATGGGTTCCCTTGCCCCAGGGGATCCTGGAGAAAAAGAAAGCTTTTTATATTGGAAACCGATTTTTTTTTTCCAAAGAGAAGCTAACTTAAGTAAGTCAGGATCAGTATGGACAATGAAGCAAATGTTGTTGCCTTCTTTGCTGAACTTTGCTCTGCAGATAGTAACTGAACCCAAGCACCTCTAGAAACTTCCTTGTTCAAACATCCTAAATAGCCAATTTTTCTTCAAATTCTTTTCTCATTATAAAAATATTACATTATCATAAATTTATAAGAAAAATCTAGTTAGAATGCTTTAACAAAATGTCTAATATTCTTAATAGCATTCTGGTACCTGCCTTTTTATTTCTACATAATCCTTCGAAAAAAACAGCTGTAAGGGTATCCATGATTTCTTGTCACAAACATTCTTGATTATGGGTAAGAGATGGTACTGAAGATGGTACAATTACAGGATACTAAGTTCTAGAGCAATTTATCTTAAGGACAAACATTCATATGGGGAATTCTAATTAAATGCAATGGGCCACAAACAGAAAGACATAGAAACAGAAAGGGACTTTGGGGGGAAGAAGAAGGAATTCAGCAGGAAGGGATACGAGAGGTTGATGCAGGAGAATACAATCCAAAGCATATGTGCAATGAAAATCATGAAACGGTGATTTCTTAAAAAGACAAGAAAATTGGGATAAAAGCAAGAAAACATTGAGATGCACTAGGTCTCTCCTTGGAGTGCCACACTCCACCATGGAGTGCCACATGCCACCATGGAGTGCCACATTCTACCATGGAGTGCCACACGCCACCATGGAATGCCACACGCCACCATGGAATGCCACATTCCACCATGGAGTGCCCCGTGTCGTGATGCAAAGCTCTGTCCTTGCCTCAGTGTCACGCTCAGGTGATAATCTGGACGTCCTCCGGCAGAAAATCTGGTCTCTCATTTCCATGTCATGATACTTCTAAGGCCTTAGGATGAGTTGCTGTACATTTATACTGTTGGTGTGGGCAGCAACTCCAAAGACAGTGTGTCATGTAAGAGAGTGGACAAAGGACAACCGGCCAAACACAAGCTGAAGCTGGAGCAAGTGGGATAATGACACCAGCATTTCAAAAAAGAAAAGATTATTTTAGTTCTCTATCTGTTATATTCCTGTGTTTTCAATAACTCTTAGAATTTAAGTGACTAAGATTTTCACATGAAGAATCCTGAAAATACAGCATCAAGGTATAGGACAGCACAGAATGTTATTTTTTGGTCAATGCAGGAAGGACAAGAATTCATATTTATACTTGCTTATAATTGCATTTTTAATACCTTGAAGCATGATTTAAAATACAACATGATTATTTCTAGAGGGTGGGAAGGAGAGAATGGAGTAAAGGCTGGTTAGGAATGAGGCTGTTTTGCAGGGTCTTCAGTACTGAAATACCTGTGCTACCCATGCTGACAGACACGAGCACAAACCAAAGCCCCAGAGCAAACATTCCTCAGCAGAAACTCCCTCCAAATGTGTTGCTTTTTGGTAATAGCAATCATGATGCTTCAGACTCAAGGATTCTTAGAGAGGATAAGGTTAAGGGTCCTCCAGGTCAGTGTGCTCTTAGGGAGGATAAGATCAGGGTCCCTCAGGTCAGTTTGCTTTCCCAAGGCAGCAGCTCTGGGCTCCATAGGTAGCAAGAGTGCCCCACAGTACTGTCTTCTCTCACAGCCCAGGTCTGCTGCCATACTTCCTGGAGACCCTGCTCTTTCTCATGACAGCATCTCCACAGCAAGGGCACAGCCACACTTGCTCAAGAGCTATGCTGCAATGCTGGCCCGGCATTCTCCATCCTGACTTCCTCCTGTTCCTGGAACGCCTTTGTTCCTTTGTTGCACAAAGGTGATGACACCCATCTCTCCAATCTACTCAATCTCTAATCGAAAGTTTCCAGATACTTTGCTCACCCCAGGGAACTTCAAAACGTCCTTCTACACTGCTACTGAGATCTGAAAGGAAGGATGGCAAGAAAAGAATTTTATAAAAATAAATGCCTATGAAATAATGCCTGTCAGCAGTCAGTAGAAAATGAAAAACTATTTTCTAATTAATTTCATACTACCCCCTTAAGGACCAGGGTTAACACTTGCATATTCTAATATATGCAATGAGATGTTAACTACCATAAAAAGAGGACAGCAGTTTCTAGACTGTGGCAGACAGTGGGAAGACAATGAATTAAACACTGATGTAAGCACCAAGCCAAACCATACACTGTGTGTGCTAGAATGTCTGCTTGACAGTAGTTATCACTTCTATTCTCTGGAGGTGGAGCCAGGAGTTCTATCTTCAACATGCCCCTTGTTAAATCTATATGCACACTAAAGCTAGAGACTGAACGGTGGACATTAAATACAGACACTGACAGCATCAAGATGGCAGAAGCTTAGGCTCTACTGAGCCTCGGATTATATGATCAAAGTATCAACAAATACATTAAAAAGGTCTTTTTCGCCAGGCGGTGGTGGTGCACGCCTTTAATCCCAGCACTCGGGAGGCAGAGGCAGGCGGATCTCTGTGAGTTCGAGGTCAGCCTTGTCTACAGAGTGAGTCCAAGACAGCTAGAGCTGTTATACAGAGAAACCCTGTCTCGAAAAACCAAAAAAAAAAAAAAGGTCTTTTTCTCTTTTTGAAATCCATGTTAGGTGCTTATATCCAGTATTACGTACATACCAAAGTTTAGATGGCCAGAAACAAACTGTAAAAATGGAATTATATTGAGACAATAAAGAGTTTTTAAAAATACAATATATAACCATTGCGTAAGTTCTAATATGTGTAAAGTAGGTCTTCAGTACAAACTGTGACAGAAACTGATTATGAATGTTACACATTCATAATAGAGAACTACCAAATTCACCAAAGCAAGCCTCCCTTTAAGCCCTCTGAAGGGAAGGTTATGACTTCATGAGGCTATCGGACTAAAAAGCAAACATTGCCCAACCTCAGGACTCCCAAGGAAACAAAGATCCTACTCTTAAGAACCAAGATTCTAACTGCACCTGAAGACAAGATCCTTCTGTAGAAGGTAAAATCTGACAGGCAGCATCTTGCTCTAATTTTACTGAACAATCCACAGATAAACCTCCTGGCCAGCAGAGGGCGGTATGGTAGCAGTTTGCATCTGACAACAGTAGCGGGGCCGCTCTCTAACGTAACTTCGTCACAACCAGGCGTAACAGTGACACATCAAAATTTAGAAAGGTCCATGTGCCATCTGGTGGCAAAGAGGAGAAGAGCACTGCTGCAGACAGATTTCTCAGATCCCTGCAGTTTAGGAGGAATTAAAGTTAAATTATCTCTATCTGATGACACTTCACTTAAATCTCCACCATTAAGTGTTTCCTGGAACTACATCAGCAGTCTTCATGCAAATGTTACAAACTTTCCCCTAGTTTTAGCTCTTAATCTCCCAAGAACTACCTCTAAGAAAGCAGCAGGTTCTTTCTGTCTGACCCTTCGTACCTAAAATAAAGAGGGCAAAACTCAAGTCCACTAAAAACAGTAACAAAAGATCATAGAAAGTTGTCAAAACAAGAATCAGAGATTATGATCAACTGTGCCAAAGACAGCAAATGCAAAGAAAACAAAGGAGAAAAGTAACAGAACTAGAAGTTCAGAAAGAAAAGTATCTGTGTGCCCACCAATGTCAATGTACAGATGAGATATATGTATATAAGAGCTAGTATACTTTGACTACGGGAAGCAGGTATGTAGAATACAATAGATTTTGTTCTTCACTGCCTATTCTCAGAGGAGTTGATAGATATAAAAGGATTTTTAAGTATCAGTATAACATATAGGGGATACAGATACATTTAACAAATAGCAGAAAGAAAGTCAGGTTTAGAATGTAAGGAAATAATGTAATATAAAGAAAATCTAGTGTCCACAAAATTTCCTATCAATACTGGCTAGCTAATACGTTGAAAACACCTTAGCAGGGCCTCTACTTCACTATATAAGCATGGTTTATTTCTCCACTTGGACTAATTTTACTAGAGTTGAATACATTACAATCAAAGGATAGCTCTTCTTCTCTAACCCGACACACACACACAGAGTACCTAACCGCCTTTCCCTAATCTAATGTTTCTGCCTGCACTCACCACACAGCACTGCCAACAAAAGGATGTCTGTGCCTAAAGGAAGCAATGCTAAAGCAGCTGAAGTCGTTTTTGTCAGTTTCTAAGCTTTCCAAGGTTCCCATGAAGAGTACAGACTTCTAGGAAGCCAAGATCTAGAACAAACTTCAAAGTCATAGTTTGAACTTAGTATGTGGTCTAGAATGTTATTTAACTCATATCTTTGGGTATTTATCTCATCCTCTTATACCATCAGCGTTAACACTAAATCAGGGGCTGGAAATATAGTTCACTGGAGAGTACTCTGCACATAACCTGGGTTCAGTTTTCAGCACAAAAACCCCTCCAACACTACACACGGAGCTGGATCAGTATTCAGTCTGATACTCAAAGCCTCCTTCTGAAAGGAATAAGGATTGAGGTCCTTGTGCAGTTTGCACCACTGCAAACAAAGTAAATCTCGCTGTTATATTGTAGAGGTGTTTGTCCTCCTTACTTCTCACATTTTAAGAGCTCAAATCCCTTCCCTGATAAAATCTAAAGTTCAAAAATAAAGGCGAGCACACTCAAGGTTTAATTTAAAAAAAAAATAATAAGAATTTATATGGAAACCGTAGGCTAGAAGCCACACACCTGGATCTGGTAATATAACCCTAGGAAAGCTCTCTAACTATGAAGTGCTTACTTGCTTATCACATAGAAGAAACACAATCTACTGTTTCCTACAACTTCACTGTGGACGAAACAGGGAGCTAGTTTATGAAGCTTCCACGTGAGCCAACTGTCTCCCTGTAGCACTGTCACGTTGGTTGTTTTGAACTCTAGGGAGGAGATGGGGGGAAAAACTAGCAAACCAACCAACCTTCAATCTCTTAATTTCTATCTTCTACAGAGGAATTCCTTTACATTTATTTAATCCTTTTCTCTAGTACTCAACAGACCCAACTAAAGGCTTTTTTGCATTCTTACCTTTAGAAGCTGCAGGAACCAAGGGCCAGGAGGAGAAAGCATCAGATATTGAAAAGAAACAGAACAGGAATTACACATGGTTCATGGTTTCTGTAGACAGTTTGTAGCTCAGCCACCCAACCTGTCAAAGGCACTCGCCAACCCCTACTAAATTAAATACTCGTCTGGAGATAATCCATTTAAGGTAACTATCAAAGTGGGCCTAATGAGCTTTTAGTACCACAGTCTTACATCCCTGTTAGTTATACTGACACAAAACACAAGCAACAATTCTCTTTCCCAACTCCAGGAACCCCATGACACAAAATTATTTTCGTTGGAATGGAACATCAACATCTCTTCTTCCCAACATTCCTCTTCTACCCTTACCCAGTGAAGGGAAAAGCAAAGGAAACCCACTTAAAGAAAATGTTAAGCTCTGTCTGTCTGGAACTTAAGGGTACTCACTCTTGGTCTGGGCAGAGAAGGCAAGGGTAAGTTTGGCAAAAAGTTCATTGTTCTCAAAGCGGTCTTCCTTCACTTTTGTCCAGAAGCAGTCCTGGGAAAGGTCCTCAGCCACAAACTGTATGAAGAGACATAAGAACTCTGAACTCCCTATGCTAGAAAAGTGACTCTAATTATCAGCAATGTTGACTACCCTGTGACTAACTTAGAATACAGACAGTAGCTGTGCTCTTCACGAGGGATCGGGAACTGATGTTTCTGGTTTGTAATTAGTCAAGAATCAGGATCAGGTATGCTGATCTCCTAATCCCAAATCTTCTAGGCTCAGAGACACTAAAGTCTTATTTCCAGTATTCATTGTTCTATGATCCCCATCAATCTCGCTATGTTTAACTTAGTTTCTAGAAGCAAGACTGACCCAAACCACGGAGGTCACAACACACATTGTGGGCTGTGCTAGCACAATTTCAGTCATTTTCACCCCAGTGAAAAACTACCATATTGCTCATATTGTCAGAGAAAAGGCAAAATGTATTAAGTGAGGTTAAATTTAATTAAGATATATTCACATAGGGCCCACAGATCTTTCTGTAATAATATCTTCAAGAGATATTGTATAAACATAAACACAAGTAGAAATTTAAGTTGGACAGATATGAGCCTAACACTAGGTAGCCTACACATGCACAAAATATAAGGCAAGAAAAATAGTTTAAGATCTATGGACTGAGAAAAATTTACCTTGGACCAGTTTGGCCTCCGGAGCTGCACCTCTGGCTTATAAACTCTTTTGGGGGTTAATCCATATGGCAGAACTGGGGCTGCAGGAATCCCAAATCCAAAGGGGGGAGGTGGAGGCATACCCATTCCAGGCGGAGGTGGAGGAATGCCAGGTCCTCCAGGAAAGGGAGGGGGTGGGGGAACACTCCCAACACCTCCAGGCAAAGGAGGAGGAGGTGGTATACTAGGACCTCCAGGCAAAGGAGGGGGAGGTGGTATACTAGGACATCCAGGCAAAGGAGGGGGAGGTGGTATACTAGGACATCCAGGCAAAGGAGGGGGAGGTGGTATACTAGGACATCCAGGCAAAGGAGGAGGTTGGGGGATGGTAGTACTACTGCCAGGCAAAGGAGGAGGTGGGGGGATGGTAGAAGTGCCTGGCAATGGAGGGGGAGGAGGTGGAGGGATGCTAGTACCTGCAAGCTGAGGAAGGGTAGGGGGTGGGAAGACACCTCCAGGAAGAGAAGGTGGGGGTGGGGGTGGGGGAATGGCAGTGCCAGAGTTCTCAGGCAGAGGAGGAGCAAGGGGAACAGCAGCACTGCCAGAAACACAAGGAGCAACAACCACAGCAGAGAGAGTAGCCATTTCCTTCTTGGCATCTTCTAGTTCTTTTGACAACTTGGCAACCTAAAGAAGCAACACAGAAGTAAGTACTTCCAACCCCACTTCAAGGGCTACTGGAGCTGGAAAGGTCCTAAGAAACTACTTAACCCAAATTTCTGTTTAACTATAGACAGACTGAGTGGCCAGAAAAATCACATGATTCTTCTCACAGTCACAAAACTAGAACTTAAGTCTGCATGTTCTTAGTTACAGTGTGCTTTGAGTTTATTTGACTATAAAACCGAAGTATGTGCTATGCAGGTAATCCCACAACTGTAAAAATGATCAAGTCACCAGTACTGCAGGTTGTCTAAGCATTTATAACTGCACAGAAAAATGAAGGTGTCACAGAAGCATAAATAAATTGGACAGGTAAGTAAGCCAACAATTTAGTGTTTATTTCTAAATGTATTAATTATTTCTGGATAATGCCATAAGTAACTTTTATCATTCTTTACATTTTTCTGTATTTTCTAAGTTTTTTTTTAATATACTGTTTACTCCCAAAACAAGATTAAAACCAGTAAATGATGGTTAAAAGCATGTACCGCCGGGCGGTAGTGGCGCACGCCTTTAATCCCAGCACTTGGGAGGCAGAGGCAGGCGGATCTTTGCGAGTTCGAGGCCAGCCTGGTCTACAAAGTGAGTCCAGGACAGCCAGAGCTGTTAAACAGAGAAACCCTGTCTCAAAAAACCAAAAAAAAAAAAAAGCATGTACCATCTGAAAGGTACTGTTCCCTAGCATGGGGAACTCTGAGGAGCAGATGGATGTGTGGTCCCATGGCCAGCACAGCTCAGTTAGGGTACAGGGCCATCCCTGCTCAGACATTACCTCTCCGGTCAGCTTGGACACCTCTGCTTCCAGGTCTTGTTTCCGTGTAGTGATCTGCTGTTTTTCAGAATCCAATGCATCCTTTGCTCCTTGAAGATCCTGAAGTTTTTGCTCAAAATCATTTTCCATCTTTTTCATTTCTACTTGTAACTCGTGCCGGGCTGTTAACTCTGAGTCCAACTAAAAACGGGGAAAAAAATTTCAGATTCCCAGCAAGCTTTCTGTCATAGCCTCAGCTGTCAACTTAACACAAACCTAGAGTCACCTGAGAAGAGGGAACCTCAACTGAAGAACTGCTCAGGGCGGACTGGCCTGTGGTCCTGACTGTGTGGCATCTTCCTAAGTGCTAATTGAAGCAGCAGGGTTCAGTCCACTGTGGGCTGTGCCATCCCTAGGCAGGTAGACCTGGGACGTGTGAAAAGGTCCAATGGAAGTGCCAGTAAGCAGCATTCCTCTAGTTTCTGGTTCAAGCTCCAGCCTTGGCCTTGACCTCCTTTGATGACAGACTATCAAGTGTAAAATGAAATAAACCCTTTCCTCTCCAAGATGCTTTAAGTCGTGGTGTTGTTCACATTGACTCAAAGCACACCAGGACACCTCATCTCAGTAACTAGCAGAAGGGCTGGTCCCTATAGTTTACTATTTTGTCCCAACACCTACTCTATAGTGCTTACTGACTCATCTCCCAAGAATGCTCTGAAAAGAACAGAACAGCATGATCTTGACCTTAATGCCAAAGTTAAAGGAAGGGAGAATGAGAGAACATTTCCACAGTCTTCCTACTTTCATAGCTAAAAACCAAGTCAACTAACCTAAGATGTGAAAGATCTTTAACCATGTCCTGGTTAATTCACTGTCAACTTGACACAGCCAGAGTCATCGGAGAAGAGGGGCCTCAACTAAGAAATAGTCCCTGTTGCCAGTCGTGGTGGCACACACTTTTAATCCCAGCACTCAGGGAGGCAGAGGTAGACAGATCTCTGTGAGTTTGAGGCCAGCCTGATCTACAAATCAAGTTCCAACTAGAGAGAGAAACCCTGTCTCAAAAAACAAGAACAAAGAAAGAAAGGAGAGAGAGAGGGAGAGAGAGAAAGAGAGAGAGAAGAAAATGCCCTGTAAAATTGGGCTATAGTGATTGATGTGGGAGGGCTCAGGCCACTGTAGATGGGGCCACTTCCATAGGCTTGTATTTCTGGCTTCTATAATAAAGGACTATGAGCAAGACATGGGGAGCAAGCTAGTAAGCAGCACCCTTCCTTGGTGTCTGCATCAGCTCCTGCCTCCAGATTCAGTCCTGCTTGAGTAGTCCTGACTTCCTTCAGCGATGGATAATGTGGAAGATGTGAAAGTATCATTTGATGTATTATTATAATATGTCAATTAGATAAGGCTTATTAAATGTGTCCATATTTTGTCTGCTTGGGTTTTGTGGTTGTTTTATTAGTTTGTGTACTGGCTAATCTTATATCAACATGACACACAATCTAGAGTCGTCTGAGAGGAGGAACCCTCAATTGAGAAAATGCCTCTATAAGATCTGGCTATAAGGCATTTTCTCAATTAGTGATCAATGTGGGAGGGCTCAGCTCTTTTTGGATGGTGGCATTCCTGCGTTGGTGGTCCTGGGCTCTACAAAAAGGCAGGTTGAGCAAGCCACGAGGAGCAAGCCAGTAAGCAGCACCCCTCCATGGCCTCTGCATCAGCTCCTGCCTCCAGGTTCCTGCCCTGCTTGTCCTCACTGCTTTTGATGATGAACTGCTATATGGAACTGTGAGTGAAATAAATCCTTTCATCCCCAAGAAGCTTTTGGTCATGATGTTTCATCATAGCAGTAGAAACCCCAATAAAACAAACCAGGACAGCTACACTTCACAATTCCAGCCACAACAGGAATTCTTAATCACTATAGAGACAACAGGACCTGAGACATATTCCTGTTACTTGTAAGAAATTACACATTTTCAGAACAAAGGGACCAGACACCAAAGAAGCCAAGACAAGTAGCCCAGATGATCCAGCCTTACGGACTGCCTCAATAGCTGTTTCCTCAAAAATCTGCATCCAGAACAACTTCAGATGGCTTGCTAAGCTGGTCCAGCTCACAGACTATTCCAGCCAGGACTTCAATAAAGCCCTGAACTTTCCCACCCAAAGTTCAACTTTGAACAACAAACTGCTCAGGACATTCAAATTGCTGAGCACATAGAGACTGGACAACAAATGTTACTATTAACTTGCTTAACCATTTTGTCCATTTTATTTGGGCCCCCAAATAGGTTTTCTACATCTCAATTCAGCAGGAAGCAATTTTAAGAAAGTGACACCCCATTCCCAAAGGTGGGGTGGATGATTCTTTGGTCATTTGATGGGTTATAGATGTCATTTAGGCAGACGGGTTACAAGTTTTAAATGATCTTGTCAATCAAGGTATTGGAGATTAGACTCAAGGACTTTTTCTTTTCTCTATCCTTCTTCCTCTCTTATATAGGGGGGAAAGAGGGGGAACACAGGTATATAATATAAAAATGATAAGATATAAGGGTAGATTATTGAATCTGAAACTTAAAGCTAGTGTTATTCTCAAAATAAGGTTATCTTTTGATACATCGGTATAGAATTTTGTATATTGATACAAAAAATAAGCTTTTTATTCATTGACATAAATTTTTATATTTTGGCAGATATGTATATTTCAACTCATATAAGGTATTGTATCTATACAGTTCATTTAAAACTACAGATTTACTTCTAATAGATAGATAGATTTACAAATAAATCAATAAATGTCTTCAAAACCTCAGAGGCATACAGAAAATGGCATTTAAAGATGTTTTTCTTATTTTAAGAATTGTTTGACTTAAGACAGTCAGCTCCTGACAGCTCCCATTTGACATGGAAGGAGACAATGACTATCAAAAATCTCTATTAGGAGATAATTCCTACTGGGCAGAAATGCCTCTGCTCTCTCAACAGACTATATATAGTCCAAAGATGGACCAAAGCTTAAATGCAGGTAAGTTGATGGCCTGATTCTGCAGAGACAGAGTGGGCAAATCCTTATTTCCTGCTGCACAATTTAGTCTGTGAGATATGCTTGGCCAGAAGGCTGAAGATGATGCTTCAACGGTATGGAGAGATTTTAGGACTGTCTAGGCAGCAAACTGTCATTTTTCCATTCTGGAAGCTGTTCTTTTGTACTTCCTACTCACTTAAATAGTAACTTTATCCCTTCTTATGTCTTTGATGGGGTTGAAGACATAATAGTTATAAAATTTCAATTGAAATTGAGTTGTTTAGGATTTAAAAGGATATTTTCAAATCTAAATAAAATCTTTGGATTTATAAATACAGGATATGATAGAAATTATTTAGGTTCAGAACTTCAGATATACCAAGATAGATGATTTTTTTAAAAGACTGCCTGATACAAATAGGCTAAGCATTATATGGGTAATTTTTATATATGGTTTTCTTGATTGTTTAATATTTGTTCTTACTGTTTTTACTATATGAGTTAAAAATTTAGCCTTTTTTATTAGACAAAAGGAGGGAATTGATGGGGTGATGTTATGCATTCTAAATGTTAATTAGTCCTGCTTGCTGTCTGTTACTTACATTGTCTCCGATTGGTTGAATAAATGCTGAGGCCTGAGATTTGGGCAAAGACAGAGGTGGTGGGACTAAGGTGAGAGAACTTCTGAAGCACAGAGGTTTAGGAGAAGACTCCAGGACAAGCAGCAAAGAGCAAGAAGGAGGACACATGCCATGGGTTAGAGAAAAGAACATCTTTCCACGTGGCCTGGAACATCAGCCTAGTGTGGAGAATAGCAGTCCAGGGGACATATGTATATATGGGGTCATATTTGGGTAACAGAATTAGAAGCTAGCTTAGATGGGCTAAGATTCCTCAATCCAGGCCAAGTCTTGTTAAAATCCATGTGGTGTCTGTGTGCTCATTTATAATGGCTGGTTAAGGATTAACAGCCACCAACCAATTAAATGTAATATGAATACTAAGTAAATAATTTTAATTAATTCATTCTACATGTCCTAGGAATAAGACTTGAGATGCACACTTACATAGAATATTATCTGTCTCTGCTGTCTTATCTAGAAGCACAAGAACTAGGCAGGACCGCCTCTAGCTTCTTTTTTTTTTTTTTTTTTTGGTTTTTTCGAGACAGGGTTTCTCTGTTTAACAGCTCTGGCTGTCCTGGACTCGCTTTGTAGACCAGGCTGGCCTCGAACTTGCAAAGATCCACCTGCCTCTGCCTCCCAAGTGCTGGGATTAAAGGCGTGCGCCACCACCGCCCGGCTGCCTCTAGCTTCTTATTTCACATCAGTACTACTTTTTCCACTAACAAAAAGACTTTCCCCTAGGCACCTGAATGCTTTCAAAATGTCATAGACAATACTGTCTCACATATCAAATCACTAATTATCTTCAAAGAAAAAAGATATACCCCAAATTTAGTTGTGTGTGTGTGTGTGTGTGTGTGTGTGTGTGTATCTCTGGTTGATACTAGGGTCTTACACATGATAAAACAAGCACTCTAGCACTGATCCCCCTCATACACACCTTTTTTTCGAGCTCTGTAGCTTTGGCCTCAGATTTTTCGACCTTTGTTTTATCAATCATTTGATCTGAAAAGAAAGAAACAATTTGATCTGAAAACAACTCAGTGAGCAAGCCCTCAGTCCCCGCGGCCCGCACCTGTGCTCCTAAGCCTCTAACATAC